>VMDO01006962.1:0-95159 GCA_007922755.1 Pedetes capensis | reverse complement strand
AAAGATCATTCAGAAGTGACTGCAGCAGTATATAGATAGGGAATTACCTGAAAATCACGCAGGATTCAGAAGAGGGCGGACAACCAGGGACATCATTGCTGATGTCAGGTGGATATTAGCTGAAAGCAAAGAATATCAAAAAGATGTCTATCTATGTTTTATTGACTATGCAAAAGCATTTGATTGTGTGGATCATAACAAATTATGGATAACACTTCAGAAAATGGGAATACCAGAACACCTAATTGTGCTCATGAGAAATCTGTACATGAACCATGAGGCAGTTGTTTGAATAGAACAAGGAAACACTGAGTGCTTTAAAGTTGAGAAAGGTGTGCGTCCGGGCTGTATACTTTCACCCTATCTCTTCAATTTATACACTGAGCAAATAATCCAAGAAACTGGACTTTGAGGAAGAACATCAAGATTGGAGGAAGACTCATTAACAACCTGCGTTATGCAGATGACACCACTCTGCTTGCTGAAAATGAAGAGGATTTAAAACATTTACTGATGAAGATCAAAGATCATAGCCAAAAAGGATTCTTTAGCCGTGTTCAATTCTGATAATTTGGACTGAGTATCAAGCAAAGTGGCTTGATTTTTCTTAATCATTTCTAACTGGGATGACAGAGCAGCTTCCAAATTAGAAACCTTTCTTTCAATTATCTCCAGTGTATTTTTATTATTTGTCTTTATTTCTCTTAGCATGTTTATTACCATGACTCTGAACTCCGACTCAGAGATCTCTAAGAATTGCGAGTCCTTGGAATAATCTGTTGGCGGACTATGATCTGTGGAGCCTTCAGCTCCATCCTGCCCCTTTGTGGTTTTTGTGTTTACTTGATTTGCCCATAATGTGGTCCGGGAAATAGAATTTGTCACTCCTGATTATTCAGAACTTCTTCCTCTGTTATTCCTTTGAAATTGGTGCTGAATCTCTGTTGCTTATTAGAACTTATGAGCTGGGTATGTTCTTGGCTATTTGGTCTGAGTGGGTGACACTTTAGTCTACAGCCCAACTCCAAGGGGGGTAAGGATTATGGAGGTCATAGCTTTTGCTTCTCTTCTGTGGGGTGAGAAAGGGGGGGATCTGGTGATAGAAGAGGGGGAAAGAAGTTGTAGAGGACAGAGGCTAATAGAAATTTCTGTCAAAATTAAAGCTAAGGTTAAGATTTAAGGGATAAATGATTAAAACAATGACATATATACACCTTAAGAAATAGAGGATAATAGAAAAAGGGAAGGGATTAAAAGAAGAAAGGAAGAAAAATAGGGAAGAAAAAGAGAAAAATAAAAAAGAAAAGAAAGAAAAAAAAGAATAGAAACAAATCTCACACATACACGGTCCCAAACACAGAATAAAACACTTGTAGTCGGATGCGGTGGTGCACACCTGTAATCCCAGTGGCTTGGGGGTCAGAGGCAGGAGGGACGCAAGCCCAAGTTCTGTGCAACCCAATTAGACCCTTTCTCAAAAAGCAAAAAAAAAAAAAACAAAAACAACAACAAAAAAAACTGTCCTGGGGTGCAGCGAGGTGGTCCAGCACCTACCAAACAAGCAGGCACAGGACCCTGGGATCAAACCACTGTACAAATAATAATAATAATAATAATAATAATAATAATAATAAAATAAAAATTAAAAAAATAAAAAGAAAAAAGAAAATCAAATAAAATATAAAATAAAATAAAATAAAATTCCCAAACTCATGCATACATGCTCCCACATACATATAAAAACTCTTTTAGTCAGGTGCAGTGATGGACTCCTGGAATCCCAGTGGCTTGGGGGATGGAGGCAGGAGGATCGCAAGCCCAAGATCTGCGCAACCCAGCAAGACCCTGTCTCACAAAACAAAAAATATGGGCTGGGGGCACAGCATGTCGGTCCAGCTCCCACAAAGGAAGCACGCTCAAGACCCTTGGTTCAAATCCCCATTAAAAAAAAAAAAGCCCTTATAAATTCTTGGAGGTGAAATCTGAGCTGAGGATACCCAGTTCGACCAGGTGGAGTCGATACTGCAGGATGCAGTGCTCCCTACAGAGCTCAGGGTGGCAGTGTTTCCACACAATCCGCAATAACAGTCAGTCTTATTGGGTCGATATAGCAAAACGCTGCATAATATCCTGGATTTAATCGGGGCACTGAGTGCCTAAAGAGACTGTTCCATGAAATATTCTGTGACTATTGTATTGTTCGAGAGGCAGTGGAACCTGTGGGGACTTCCCTGAAGTTCTCCCTGTCCCACGTAGTTTGGGCGCCAATTCCCCAAATCAGAGATTTCTTCCCCCAAACCTACAGCATGGGGGGAATATGGCTGCTATTGTGGAGTTTTTTATTGCAGGGCTTTCTGCCCACTTGGGAGGACCATATCCTCTTGTGGGCGGGATGCTCTCCCACCGACCCAGAGGGAATCTGAAACAGATTTTGTCATGTGCTGTGATCGCGCTCGGAACTGCTCTGCTTGTGGCTAATTGTGCCACTAGGCTCTGCCAAAAAGGAGCTCTCTGTCCACGTGGGGCTCAGTCGCCTCCACAAACTCCAGATTTCTCCACAGCACAGTGGGTTGATTTGGGCTCACCTCTGGTGTGTCTGGGATCCGGGTATATGTGTGCCCATATATCATCTGTGGAGATCGCGTCTGTACACCTGACCCTCCACAACAGGAGATAGGGAGCCTCGTCTCAGCTCTAGACCATCGCTGGCACCGGTTTCCCCCGTTCGCTCCACGGCCGCTACAGATGGCGATTCCGTGTGCCACCTCAAGCTGACTCACCCGGAATTTGTAGTTTGTGTCCCGCAGGCAGGGTGAGAGTGTACTGCCAAGGTTGCACTCCATGTTGGGTCCAGCCCCCGTGGGTGCGTGTGCGCAAAATCCCCTCCAAGTCTCCAGGATTCTATCTGCCGTCTGTGTGATGGCGAAATGGCGGCGGTCCTGCTGCTGACCACCGTGTAGCTCCTCTGAAGCCAAATCCTTGATTTCAGTGTATGCCTAGTTTCATTCTCTATCTCTCAAACTAAATTATCACTGTTTCTATTTATTCAATTTGAGTTTCAAACCCATAATTGAGGCTTCCCATTACTCCGGAACAGAAAGCGTGTGTTATCTGTCCGCCATCTTGACTACAGCCTTGTTTGTTTTCTTGATATTAGCCATTCAGACTGGGGTAAAATGGAATCTCAATGTACTTTTGATTTGGATTTCCTGATGGCTAAGAATGTAAAACTTTTTTTTTTCATGTATTTATTGGCATTTGTACTTCCTCGTTTGAGAACTGTCTTTTCAATTCACTTGCCCATTTATAGACAAATTATTTGGGGCTTTTTTGGTGCTTAATTTTTTGAGCTCTTTATATATTCTAGATGTTAATCCCCTATCAGACATAGAGCTGGCAAATATTTTCTCCCATTCTGTAGTCTCTCTCTTCACTCTGTCGTTTCCTTGGCTGTGCAGATGCTTTTTAATTTCATGTAATCCCATCTGTCAATTCTTGCTATTATTTCCTGGATATTGGAGTCTTTTTTAGAATGTCCTTTCCTTGTTCAAATTTCAGGTCTTACATTAAATTTTTTAACCCATTTCAAATTGATGTTGTACAGGATGAGAGATAAGTACCTAGTTTGATCCTTGTACATGTGGATATCCAATTTGCTCAGCACCATTTGTTGAAGAGTCTATTCTTTCTTCAATGCATGTTTTTGGCACCTTTGTCAAAAATTGGGTGGTTGTAGGTGCACAGTTTATTTCTAGGTTCTGTGCTATTCCATTGGTCTAAATGTCTGTTTTGTGCCAGTACCATTCTGTTTTTGTTAGTATGGCTCTGCAAAATAATTTGAAATCAAGTATTGTGTTATCTCCAGCATTATTCTCTTTGCTTAGGATTGATTTTGCTACTCAGAATCTTTTGTGATCCAATATGAATTTTAGGAGCTTTTTTTCTATTTATGACAAGATTGTTATTGGAATTTTGGTGAGGATTGCATCAAATCTGTAAATCACTTTTGGTAATATAGTCATTTTCACAATATAAATTCTGTTGATCTATGAACATGGGAGAATAGCAGACAAGCCCTGACATAGTGCTAGGCATGGCACAATGTCAGGTAATGTTTTGTTCTATTGTACATAGGGTTACTGTGAGTCAGACCTGATTCGACGACACCTAAGAACAACAAACAACAAATAAAGATGGGATGTCTTTCCATCTTCTAGTGTTTTCCTCAATTCCTTTCTCAGTGTTTTGAAGTTTCGATTATAGATGTCTTTCACCTCCTTGGTTAGATTTATTCCTAGATATTTTACTTATTTATGTTTACAGCTATTATTAATGGAATTGTTTTCTGATTTCTTTCTCAGTATGTTCATTATTAATATATAGAAAAGCTACTGATTTCTATATGTTAGTTTTTGTATCCTGCTATGTTTATCAGCTATAAGCGTTTTCCAGGGGAGTCTTTAGAGTCTTTCAAGTATAACGTCATACCATGTGTGAATAGGAATACTCTGAATTATTCTTTTTCCATTTGTATCCCTTTTCTTTCTTTCTCTTGCATTATTTTTCTGGGTAAGAATTCAAGCACTATATTGAATAAGAGTGGAGGGAGTGGACATGCTTGTTCTTTTAGAGGCAACGCTATTACGTTTTCCCCATTTGGTATGTTGGCTATAGGTCTGTCATATATAGTATTTGGGCTGGGATTTAGCTCAGTTGGTAGAGCACTGCGCTGCAGTCTCTGAGGTCCCGAGTTCAATTCCCAGCACCGCAAAAATGGGAGAAGGACCTGGCAATCCACTCCCAATGCAATCCCGAAACAATCAGCCATTGAAAACCCTATGAGGGTCGCTATGAGTCAGATACCGACTCAACGGCACCTAACAACAACATATAGTATTTATTATGCTGAGATATGTTTCTTCTATTCCTAGTTCCTTCAGCGCTTTTGTCCAGGAGGGATAGTGAACTTTACCAAAGGCCTCTTCAACATCTATTGAGATGGTTATGTAAGTTTTGTCCTTGAGACTATTTATGTGCTGTATTACATTTATTCATTTGCATATGTTGAACTATCTTTGTATCCCTGGAATAAAATCAACTTGATAATACTGTATGATCTTTTTAATTTTTTTCAGTAATGGGCATTTGAACTCAGGACTTCATGAATGCTAGGCAAATACTGCACCACTTTTTACAGTTTTTAAAGATTTTATTTTAAGACAGGTCTCACTAAGGTCTCACTAAGTTGGGCAGGCTGCCTCTGGCCTCAGATTCATAATCCACTTGCCTTAGCCTCCCAAGACTATACTTGGCATATGTGTTACTAGATTTGGCTAGCAAGCATTTTATTGAGAATTTTTGCATCCATGTTGATCATCTCTCTGCCACTTTTCTCCTATTTTCTTTCTTCTCTTCTACTTTTTTGTTTTAAGTACTGAAGATTAAACCCAGGCCCTCATACACAGTAGACAAGTGCTCCACCACTGAGCTGCACTCCTCGCCCTGTTTTTATTTTTTATTTTGAGACAGGATCTTACTAAGTTTCACAGGCTGTCTCTTATCTGGAGCTCACCATTTTCCTTCCTCAGCCTCACAAGTCACTGGGATTACAGGCAAGCACCACAGGGCCAGGGTTCCATTATACTTTTGTTGTTGCTGTTTGCTTGTTCTTTGGATTATTGAGTTTTTCATTTCCAACATTTCTAGACTTGTTTGTCTCAATTTCCTTGCTGGATTCTCATCCACATTACTCAATTTGCATTGTTGCTGACTTTCTTATCCAGTTACAGAACTAACATCCTGACCATGGCCTTGGGACTGTCAACCTCCACAGTTATCCCCAGGTGGTAGGGTTTGCTTCTCACGACAGATGGCATGTCCACTGACCACCATGTCCTTTACAGCCTGAGTCTCCTGCCACCTGAACTTCTCAGCATATCGGCATCCCACCCTCCCCATCTCTACAACTTCCTCGAATGGCCATCTCCTACCCACACACTGTGGCAGTGTGGCCCCAGGCTCCCTGATTTGAGATACTTCCTTGTTTTCAGGACCCCCAGAGTAGTTTGGTCTCAAATGAAAGGCCCTCTCTCAAGATGGCACCTGGCCTGGAGCTGCAGGCTGGTTTGTCTTTGTCACTACATGGCCTTTCTCTTTCTGTGTGCTTCTCAGCTGTCCTATCACATCTTTCATGATTCCCAATGTTCTTCCTCTCTTTTTCCCTTTGGAATGAAGTCTCTCCTTGGTACCCCAACACTTATTCATGGAGTCACAGAAGCAGCTTCTGATCTGCTATCTTACCCCTCAGCCACAGCTGCTTGAGGGTTTAAAATATCCAATTGATAGGGATCTAAAATGATCCAACACAATGGCTGTGTTATACTGAGATCACCCCACTAGTGGCCAGTGGAGCATGTGCCAAGTCACATTTAGAAACACATGCCATGGCATAAAATATTTAAATCAACACTTCTTTCAAGTGTTGATTCTCCCTATACTTGAAGATGTCAGCCTGAGGTAGACTACTTCACTTTTGGAGAGCTCTACAAATTAAAAGCCCTTCTGTATGTTGAGCTAAAATTTGGCTTTCTGCAGTACCTTCCCATTTATCAAAGTCTAATTATGCTTCCACTTAACAGAAACATTTTCAGATATTGAGAAATAGTAACCTTACTATAGCTCCCCTACACCTTCTCTTTACAAGGCTAAGGATTCCATGATTTTCCCCATGCTCCTCACACGGCATTGCTTAGAGTCTGATTGTTCAGCCAAAGTTCTTTTAAAACCCTCAGGAGTTTTGATGTTCAGAATTATTGACCACAGTATTTCAGATTTGGCTGGTAAATGTAGATGCAAGTGAGAGTATCAGCTCATCTAAATCAAACTACATATTTCTATAGGTGTAGAGTAAGCTGAACAGGTTTCTGACAGTCAAATCACATCATTGGCTCTGCTTTACTTGCAGTTATCCAGACTTTACTCCAGAGTGCCTTCCAACTCTCAGGGCACATCTTGCCCTTGGTTACAGAAACCTGAAATGAGGCCTCTGTGACTCCATGATCACTGGCTAAGGGAATATTGTCTTTCCAGATCCTCTTCATACCATCCTATACAGTAGCTATTCATGGTTCTTAACTGTCTTTTAGAGATAACTTTTATCACGTCACATTTTGAATATTCTAGTTTTGGACTGGTATGTCCTAGAAATATCCTTATCCTCTTTACATCAAGGAGGGATCATGCTCCTGAACTGAATCCAGCCCACCAGATTAATTCCTGCCAGGTCTCAGAGTGCCCATTCTGCTGAAAAAAGGAGCATAGATAATCTAAAATCCCTAAGCACATTTTTAGCTTGCATGCTTTTCAATCACATCTCCAAAGACATACTTACAGAGATGGGATTCACCCAACACAAATGTTGGGTAATACATTCATCCTTATAAAATTTTGTGCTGTTAGAGTTGTCTATCATGTGTAGTCCCTGCAGTTCTGGACTTTTACCTAACATTTCTGTTATACTCCCAGATCTTTACCACCTGCCAATATGATTTTCATAATAGTAATAGTCTTTTCTAAATCATTAAAAGAATTATTGGAGAATTAAAAGAATTATTGGAAAAGATCAGTGACAGATCCTTCAGGGTATGTCTCTAGAAACTCGCATCTGTATGACATTAATCCATGAAATCTACACTCTATGTATCAGGCTTTAATAAGTTATGAAGGTACCAAGTTGTCAACTAAAAATACAACTAAGTAGATTATATTAAAAACTAAGCTCATGATAAAAAGGGAAAGCTCAGGAAGTGATCACAGATTAGAAAAGAATAAAGAAGTAGTATCCATGGTATCCTGGATGGGATCCTGGAACAGAAAAAGGACATTAGTAGAAAAACTGGTAAAACTCAAATAAGTCTGTAAATTATCTAATAGTATTAAACCAATGTTCCTTCCTTAGTTTGGATAAATGAACACAGTATGAAACATGTTAACATTAGAGGAAGTGGGTGCAGGTATACTGGAACTATCTTTCAACTCTTCCACAAATCTAAAATTATTTCAAAGTAGAGTTTCAAAAGTCTAAAGTAAAAATATTTTCAAATTACCCTTATTCATGGATGACATGATAGTTTACCTAAAGAACCCCAAAAACACCTCTAGAAAAGTTTTAGGCCTAATTAACTCCTTTAGCAAAGTGGCAAGATTCAAAATTAATACTCAAAAATCGGTAGCCTTCCTTTACACAAACTGTGAGCAGGAAGAGAAGGAAATTAAGGCTACAATCCCTTTCACGATAGCCCACCCAAAACTTAAACACTTAGGAATCAGTCTAACCAAAGATCTTGCAGATCTCTACAAGGAGAACTTCAAAACATTAAAAAAAAAAAAAGAAATTGCAGAGGATACTAGAAGGTGGAAGGACCTCCCCTGCTCATGGATTGGGACAATCAATATTATAAAAATGGCTATACTACCAAAAGCAATCTATGGGTTTAATGCAATCCACATCAAAATTCTACAGACAGACTTTACAGAAGTAGAAAATATAATCCAGAAATTCATATGGAAACACAAAAGACCATGTATAGCCAAAACACTCTTAAGCTGCAAAACTAATGCAGGTGGAATTACAATCTCTGACTTTAAACTATACTATAGGGCTGTAGTAGCAAAACAGCTTGGTACTAGCACAAAAATAGGCCTGAAGACCAGTGGACAGAATTTTTTGATGACCCAGAGATACACCAACGCATCTACAGCCATCTGATCTTTGATAAAGGAGCAAAGCAGACAAATTGGAGAAAGGATAGCCTCTTCAACAAATAGTGCTGGGAAACTTGGATTTCCACCTGTAGAAAAATGAAAACTGACCTGCATCTCTCAATATGCATGAGAGTTAACTTAAAATGGATAAAAGACCTCAACATGAAACCAGAAACCTTAAAATTACTAGAAGAAAAGATAGGCAGCATGCTCCAACATACAGGCATCAGAAAGCATTTCCTTAATAAGACTCCAATTGCTCAGGAAATTGCAACAAGAATAGATAAATGGGACTACATGAAATTAAAAAGCTTTTGTATATCAAAAGAAACAATCATCAGAATTAAGGAAGACCCCACTGAATGGGAGAAAATCTTCACATCCTACACATCTGACAAGAATTTACAAAGAACTCAAGAAAGCAACTCCCAAGACAACAACAATACACAAGTGGGCAAAGGAACTGAACAGTTCTCAAATGAAGAAGTTTGTAAGGCCATGAAGCACATGAAAAAAATGCCCAATATCCCTAGCCATTAGGGAAATGCAAACCAAAACAACTCTGAGATTCCACCTTACGCCAGTAAGAATGGCCAAGATCAACAAAACAAATAATAACCAGTGCTGGAAATGTGGTGGAGAATAAGAGACTCTCATACACTGTTGGTGGGAGTGTAAATTGGTTCAACCACTTTGGAAGTCAATATGGAGATACCTCATAAAACTAAAAATAGAATGCCATATGCCCAGTTATGCCCCTATTGGGAATATATCCAAAGGGAGATGAATCATACCATAGAGACTCCTGCATGTCCATATTCATTGAAGCACTTTTCACAATACCAGGGATATGGAATCAAGGAAGGTGCCCATCAACAGAAGAATGGATAAAAAATTGCAGTACATATACACAGTGGGATAGTATTCAGCAATTAAAAATATGAAATAATGTCATTTGCAGCAAAATGGATGGAATTGGAGAACATTGTCTTAAGCAAACAAACACAAGCTCAAAAAGAGAAATATCATGTGTTCTCATTCATGTGGGTGCTGAATCATACTTAAAGGAAGGAAAAATCCAATACATAAATTGATATACAAAAATGCACAGTTAAACTTAGCATAGAAGGGACAACTTAAGGAATGGAAAGAAGGAGGGAGGGATCTAGCAGAGGGAAGTGAAGATTGGAGAAGATGGGATGGGGAGGGTCAATGAAGAGGGATGAAGTGGGAGAGGTCAATCTCAATGTAAACAGCACAACTTCATGAGTATGTTGGAAAAATAGGGGAAGATAACCCCAAAAACGTACCAGAGTTTAACTACAAACTAGCCATAAAGCTCTCTAAACTTTTGGGGTCGATGAAAGTGTTGCTAGAAGTGATGTAAGGTATACATAATAGAAACAGCCATTGCTGCATTACTCTGTACTCCACCATCATTTACTAATAAAGGGAAAAAAATAAAAAGGCAAGAAATATTCTAAACTCATCACTTACTAATTGTTTCATTATTATCTAAACACTTGAGATTATTTACTTCTATGGTATCTATAATCATACATTTTCTCCCCAAAGATCTAGTTGTCAAACACTTACCAGCACACCATTCATTAAGACTTCCATTAATTAGAATAACAGTTATAATCCTTGCTTATGCATTTTACCAATCTCTTTTTTTGTCAATTGAATATTACAGAAGAATCTGATACTCTTTTACTCATAAATAAAATGACTGCATGACGATTATAGGTTTGTAGTTTTTGCATTTGTTTTATTTCTATGTGTTTGTTTTCCTTTTTAATCAACCTTATTTTAGAGCAGTTTTAGAGTCACAGAAAAATCGAGCAGAAAGTACAGAAATATCCCATATGTCACCCTCCCTAACATGTATAGACTACCCCACTACCAACATCCCCCTCCAGAGTGGTACGTTTGTTATAATTGATGAACCTACATTAACACATCATGATCACCTCAAGACTACAGTTTATATTAGGGCTCACTCTTAGTGTGAAGAGAAAAAACCAATGACAGATCCTTGTGGGTATGCATCCTATGGGTTTGGACCAATGTATTATGACATGTATCCACCATGTATCTATTGTACAGATAGTTTTCCTGCCCTAAAAATCTCTGTGCTCTGCCTATTCATTCTTAATTCCTAAACTCCTGACAACCAGTAGTCTTTTATACTGTATCCATAATTTTACTTTTTCCAGAATGTCATATAGTCAGAATCATACAGTACATAATCTTTTCAGAGTTGTTTCTTTCATTTAGTAATATGCATTTACGTTTCTTCTACATTTTCTCATGGCTTAATACCCCATTTGTTTTTAGTGCTGAGGACATTGTCTGGAAATACCAGAGTTTATTTATTTTGGATCTCTTTTTGTCTGGATTGTCTATATGTCTTTATTTTTCTCTCATAGTTACACTTTTTCTACAGCAATCAGTGTTTTCCAAAGCCTATAGTAATTTGAGGAGTATTTTAGACACTAAAATTAGAAAAATCTCTCTCTTCTTACAGTTCAAACTAAAAATGATTTCTCCTATTGTGAAAAAATGTTACAGCATTAATCATTGCCACCTAATCACTTTATGTCATATGTGGGCTGGAACACAGTTATATATACCTAAGTTGGGGATGGTTAAGACCACATTTCCCATGTTGACTACAACATTGCCACAATATACCCTGCAAATGCTATTCTGAAATCAGACACATTGTGCCTCTATCAGTCTAGTAACACCTTTAAAGAGTTAGACTGATCTGATGTGGTTTGTTCTCAATAAAATCTATACTTTTACCTTCTTCCAAAAGGTATGTGAAGTGACTTTTTATTTATTAGTTTGATTGCAAACTGTCTGTGATTCAGACAAATGTGAGAGAGCTGTAGGAAATTGCTTCCTAATTGCCCAACTCTTACACTATATTCAGGAAAACACAATCACAAGACTCACTTCAGAATTGCTTCTATTTACCTTCATTTTAATCAAAAGCAAGTAATTAAGAAATTTTCTCTCTGGAAGACTTCTAATAAGTAAATTTCCATTATCTTTAACCACATAGCATGTGCTGACTTTTCTTTTCTTAATGAATCTTGTAATGTGGATGTGGACATGCATTAATCTGGCCATGGATGAGCAGAGAAGAGCCCACTGAAAATAAGAATCAAGGGACCTCCTGCCTTAGTTCACAAATTAATAAGTGCAAGATGTAGCCTTGATAATGCAAGAGTCAAAATGGGCAAGAAAATCAGTATCTCTTTCTAGTTCAAGGGCTGCACTAGACATTATTTACATTTTAATGTAGCTATATTATATGGACACAGCTGAACACGTGGCAAATTGAATGACAACTTGAATAGTGGCTTTTACAAATGATAGTAGATACCATTTATTGTACCAGACACTCAAGTATACACTTTAAATAAATTGCCCCGTTTAAAATAGTGAGATTATTATACCTTTTCCACAAACAAGAAAGGTGTTCAGAGATGTAAACTTGTCCTAGATCACTAGGGTAGTAAGTGGTCGCATTCATCCATTTTTCATTACTATAATGAAATTCCTCAGGTGAGCTAACTTGGTAAAGAAAAAGTCTTATTTAGTTCACAGTTTTGGAGGTTCAAGGGTAAGACCCTGGCATCACCTCAGCTTTGGTGAAGGCCCTGTTGGCTTGATCACCTCCTGGCAGGGCAATGGGGCAGGGGCACATTTGGGAGGATGAGAATACACTGGCAAAGAGGAAGCCAGAGAGAGATAGGGGTCCACAATGTGCTAAGAAGATATAACTCCAGTTGACCACTGGTCCCCATATACATACCTACATACACATGTGTGTGTGTGTGTGTGTGTGTGTGTGTGTGTGTGTGTGTTTTGGTTTCTTTTTTCAGTAGTAGGAGATTGAACCTAGGGCCTTGCACAATCTAGGCAAGCACTCCACCACTGAGGTATACTCTCAGCCCCTTTTTCATTTATTTTGAGACAAGATCTAACTAAATTATACAGGCTGTCTCTGGCCATGAACTCATGATCTTCCTGCCTCAGCCTCCCAAGTCCCTGGGATTACAGGAGTGTGCCAAGGCACCTGGCTAGGTCCCAATTCTTAAAGATCCCACAATCTCTATACCATCACTGCAGCAAGGACCACACCTCTAACACATGGACCCTCAGGGAGCAAGCTACACGTAAACCAAAGCAGTCATTAAGCTCAGACCCAGGCCTGTGGGGTGCCAAATTGTTCATTTTATCACTAATGACTCTCTTTAGCTACGAATATATCTGAACTACTGAACAATAAAATGGCAAATGAATTTTTTCTATACTGAAAGCCACACAAAGTAGTTCTCATATCCCATCAGTAAAATCTTTCACTAACATATTTCAATACATATTGAATGTGTTGATAAATTATGTACTTGTGTTGCTATAATAACACTATATTGTAAAAGATATAAAATTAGAAAAGTGTAAAATACTAGAAAATTTTAAATATATTCTAACATTTTCTTCTTTCAACCCAGTGGGTCATCTTGTTTACTTTTGCAATCTCTGTCCCCCTTAACCTAAAGGCTGCCCTTTGCCAAATTTAGTTAATTATATGCTACCTTGGTAAATTCTTATGTAATTATTTTGAACTAGTATTTTTACATGAGGGGTTTTGATTTCAAATGATTTCACTGTGGGTGATATGAAAGGAAAATGACTCTTAAAGAAGATCAAAGGGTAAAGGTTTAGCTCAAACCTAATTTTAATCCTATCCCATGTCTATGTTAAGACCTCTGTCTTCACAACAGTCTCCATATCCACATGCAGGAAAGCATGTCGGAGGTGAGGGTCCCTGAAGACTAACAAAACTTTCTAAATTGCACTGTGCCTGCTGGCAGTCAAAGGGCTATTTAGGACTTCTTAATTCAGATCCATTATGTGGATTTGTACTAAATTACTGAAATACTAAGAATCCAGGAAGAAGCTAAAGAATTTTTAAGGGAAAGGTTCTTTTTTTTATGAGAATCATATTATTGCTAGGATGCTGAATGTTTACTTAGCACATGATCCAGGTAGTGCTTTCCCACTTTAAATTTCTACCATATGTGAAGGGAGAATTTTGTAGAAGAATAAGCATACTGTTTCTTGCATAACTTGTCAAGGGATAAGGGCATAGAAGGGATTAACCTGGATGAATGAGCATCCTTGTGGTGACACAGTTAATTGTTCTTTTGTATCATTTTAATTTAGGGATTATCAAATTATGTGTATTGGAGTTCAAGAATGGTGCCTACCATTGGGGTGGGGATGGGAATAAAGAAGAGTGGCAAACCAGCAGAGGGTGCTCTAGCCCTCTTCTCTAACCCATTAAATGATTTTCTACTCTGTTTTACATATGGGAAATTCTCACAGGATTCCTTTCAAACAATGAAGTCTATTTTAAAACATTAACCAAAGACCCAATATAATTAGGGCAATTATATTATCATTTTTATAAGTAAAATATAAAAGTTTCCTGTGGCTCATTTTTAAGACCCAGGCAACAATGTGAGGCAAAAATCAAATAAAACGCCAGAAGCCAAGAATAATATAAAAGAATGCAAAAGTTAATAATTTTATAGCTTCAACAATAACTATTCTCTGGGATACTTGGGTCATTCAAGGTTAGTATTTCAGTTGGAGATATACAAACTTAATCCATATTAAGGTTGACCTCCAAGGCAAAAGTCACTCAGCCAGGCACAACCTGAGTCTTCAGGCAGACACATCTGGAGGTTAATAAGGGAAGTATTTGGATTTTGAACTCTGAATCACTGATTATCAATCTTTGTGGGGGTTTTGGGAGAAAAAAGGAAGATTGAAAAATCTTCTAGCCTGTGTGGGAAAATTATAAGAATTAAAATGCACCAGATGAGCCAGTGTCCCTGCTCTTGAAGGGTTGTTTTGCAAAATATATTGGTGGAGAAGTATCACTTTCAGTGGAGTGTAACATTTTAGCTCATCAGTGTTGTTAGTCCGCCTTGTAAGCCATTTGCTGTAGGCAAGACAATGAACACACAGTTCCAGGTAGTGGCAATGATTACAAGCATAGACAGACTGCCACAACCTGGAGGAACTGAAATTGCTTTGACAAGAGTCAGTCTCTCAAATAGTTTATTATGGCTTGAATCTAAAATGTCCCCCGAATGCTATGTATTTAAATGCTTGGTACTGGTGCTGTTTGTGGAGGCTATGGAATTTTGGGAAGTGGGACCTAGCTTGTAGGTCACTGGTGGCGGGGGAATTGGAGGTTTTATCTGGACCCCAGGTTCGGGTCTTTCTGGCCCCGATCCACCATGATGCGAGGTCCTCTGTCACAGGCCTTACCACCAGCTACTGCCACCACGCCTCCTTGCCACCATTTACTGAAACTCTCTGAACTGTGAACAACAACAGAAAAACACCTTTCCTTCTTCCTGCAGTTGGTTTGTCAGGTGTCTTGCCACAGCAATGCACAAGCTAAGTAACAGAGTTCTAAGGCCTAGATTTCAGAGAAAACTCTTCATTTGGTAAACTCAACTGATCCTGTTGTAGTTGCTGTGAATATATCATTGATCAAGGCCCACAACGTTCCTACTCTTGTTGAACTTAAAATACTAGTGGAGAGACCAGTATAAACTCAACAATAAGAAGTAGAGATATACAGACATATATAAACAAACAAATCTATATATGTTTTAATTTACATAGTATGCCTTCAGGAAATAGTGCTATAAGGAAATTCTAAACCAAGTGAGGGATCTGTACTAGCCATTGTCACTTTTGATATTGCACCTTGTAGCCTGATTTAATTTTTAATCTATGACTGTTCTGAAAGCATCTTAAGGGAGAGATGTACTATCTTTGTATCATCTGCAATGCCTAGCTCAGGTATTACAACAGATGTCCAATAAAGATTTGTTGAATTTTCTCAATTCAATGAGATGTGTTTGCCAGCACCATGGAGAAGGATTTAAACCTGATGCTCACTAATGGGCTGGCTTAGACCTCATGTAAAGGTGAGCAGCTTTGGGAACAGTTTCCAAATGTCACAGTGACAGATGCTAATTTAGGTCACAGAAAATTTTGTTTTAAATTATGCATAGATTTCATCAATGTAACATGGTAACTACATTGTGGTAGCTCTTAAAATGTAACACTCATACTTTCTCCATTTTCTAAAATACTCCTGAGTCTATAGATTTTTATTATTTTCAAAATAAAGTTTGTGACTAATTATTCTTATTTGGAAGACTCTGTCTCAACATAGGTAGATAGATCGATAGATCGATCGATCGATAGATCGATAGATAAATGGGCTGAGGGCGCAGCTCAGTGGTAGAGCATACACAAAAGCACGTGTGAGCCCTCAGTTCAGGTCCCCAGTACTCCAAAAGGAAAAGAAAAGAAAGGAAAGTAAAAGAAAGGATGGAAGGAAAGAAGGAAGGAAAGATAAACGAAAGAAAAAAATTAAAGAAAGAAATAAAGAAAAGAAAGAAAAGATTTTTCGTATTAATAAATCCACAAGTCATGGAGAAAATCTGAATGATTTGTTCTCTATCCCTTTGTTTGCTTTATGAACAAGTTACATTTTAGCATAAATCAGTCTATTAAATAGCTTTGACTGTCCTGAGTGAAAGATGTAGAAATTCAAGCAATGATGAAATGCTGCACTTGTGCTAGGGTAGGATGACCAGACAGACATGTAATGTGCTAAGTTTATCAGTGGCTTCAGTTGCCTCCCATGTCATTATAATTGAGGAAGAATAGTATCCCTCCATAAAAACTCATACATTGTTGTAAAGAACAGAGTGTGTGATCTGGAGCCTGACAAATGGGGACTAAAATTCTAATTCTGCCATTTAATGGCCTGGTGACCTTGGTCTAGGTACTCTACACCTCTCAAGTTCACTTTTCTCATGGTAAAATGCACATAACAATAACCACCTTTTAGAGTCATGGTGAGAATTAAATGAAAAAGTATGTGTAGATGCCTTGTAGGCATTTGAATAAGACACCTTCCAAGATATAAAGGAATTCAAAGTTTAAATCTAGATAGGGAGAAAGAAATACAAGTAGACAACTCTAATAAGTGAATAAGCAGAAAGAAGTGAAAGCAGTAACAGAGAAGTGACCAGCATAGTTTGGGACTTTGGAGGAAGAATATCTAACTCAGGGGCCATAAGAAGGTTTCCCACTGACTATCACATAGGAAGGGATGGGGTTTAGCTCAGTTGGTAGAATGCTGCTCTGCACTTTCTGAGGATCCAGGTTCAATCCCCAGCTCCACAAAAATGGGAGAAGGATGTGACAGTCCACTCCCAAAACAATAAGCCATTGAAAACCCTATGAGGGTTGCTATGAGTTGGACACTCGACGGCACCTGACAACAACAACATCACATAGGAGGTCATAAAGGGTAAGAGGAAGTTCAGGAATTGGGAGAATGGAAGGGCAATCCAAGTATTGAAAACACATAGAAACAAGGCACAGGATAGTGTGTTTGAGAGCTAATAGCCATTCAATGCTACTGTCCACAAAGTCTAAGGCAGAGAGTGATAAACACATAGAGAGGAGCTGGAGAGATAAGCAGGAGGCAGCTTCTGGGAGTGGCTCATAGAGCTATGTCATAGTAAGAATCTTGAAGTCCTGTAGAAAATTCATAGAAAATGCAATGAAAATATTTAAATAGTCAACATGACTGTTTGACCAAAATATATCCCCGTGTTGGTCACCCAGAAAGGTATTGGATGAACATGTTAGGAAGTAGAGATAAATATAATTCTGAACTGGGGCATGGTTGTAAGGACAAATTCTAGAATCAAGAGTAATTGGGTGGGATTTGATAGGGAAGAAAATGTCCAGGAGAACCCATAGGCCTCCATACAGGAGGTTGAAACACAATGAGCTTAGAAAGTCTAGGGAAATTGGGAGATCCTAATTGGGGCTGGACCAGCTAGCATCCAGGATAGAAATACCGGACAATCATGAGAGGAGCTGGAGCCAAGAGTGAGGGGGTAGGCTAGAGACTTTTGTGAATTAGGGCATTAGGGCTCCAGGAACAAGAGTACCGGGTATACTGTGGTACATCACAGTGGTGTCAACCTTTCTGAAGTATGAGATTTACACAGGATAAGTGTATGCCAGTGTGATGTGGTAGCAGGATGTCTGGGAACATTAATATACACCCTGACCTTTCACCTATAGTGTCCACATTGTGAGAAAATAGCAGCCTGACTGAACAGGACTGGAGGGACAGTCTTGTATGGGGGTGCAGCCAGGGTTCAATCAAGACCTAAGAAGGAAACAGCATTCTGTGAAGGGAGTTTAAAGATTTAGGTTTTTTTGTTTTGTTTTGTTTTGTTTTTTAAGTAGTGGTACAAGATCTTCCCTCACCCCTAGATCTGTCAATTCCCATAGCACCCTCAGTGACACCAATATTAAGTGTTCTCTAATTTATTATCCCTTCCCCTCTTAGCAGAGCAGACTATTACCTGTTCTGACCTCTTCAGCCACATGCTCCTCTTCACTGATGCAGTGATCAATGCCCTTATGATATCTTTCTCCTGAGGAGTTTCAAGCATCACAGAACTCATCACAGTAGCTGAGCAGCTTAAAATGCTCCTGGAGCCTTAATGTGGTTAAGACGGTTGAGTGTCAAGGGTTTGCGGTTACCACTGATTCCTTTGATGGAGCCCGATGCAAGGGTGACAAGGACCCTCAGGGATTCACCTTATTGCTATTTAACAAACACCTGCAGAGGGGATTACTCACTGCATCTGACCTCCCCACACTAAACAAGACCAAATTAGCTGAGTCTTTTTAAGGATTTCCATTACTTTTCAGTGTTGTGAACAGACTTACTAACAGTTCTGAAGTCCTGACTTTAAAATCTATTCTTAGGGATAATGTGTGGGAATGCTCTGATTTGGCTAATAACATATTTAGAGGGAGTGAAATCTGTAGAAGTCATCAAGAGGTTATATAAACTAAGGGTAGAGTTCTATCCTTGATAATATGTGAATTCAAAACCATTAATATAAATCTGCAAAAAACTACTGAGTTCTCTTTATCCTCTTATAGCTAGAAATGTTGCCCTTTTCTGGGCTTCTGACAAACATATCCACTGAAATATGTGACTCAGATGTTGAGATTCGTGAGCATTTGAGCTGTACAGGAACTAAAATTAGATTCATTATATCTAGCCATACTAGAAACAAATGTGCTTTCAATTATTCTAAAAAAATTTTTATGGAGTACAATGTGTAATAATCAAATCAGGATAGTTAACAATCCCATTTCCTTAAACATTTCCCCAGGTGAGTTCCCTTGTATTTTGGAATCTTAGATACATGCCATTTTATATATAAATAGGTTTTCCTTTAAGGTCTATCTAGCTTCCATGTATGAGTTAAAATATGTGGTATTTCTCTTTTTAAGACTAATTTATTTCAGTTAAAATTATGATCTCCAGGTCAATCCATTTAGCTGCAAATGATGTAATTTCCTTCTTCTTTACAGCTGAATAGTTTTCCATTGTGTATATGTACCATATTTTTAAAATCCATTCATATGTTGAAGGACACCTGGCCAGAATCCACACTCTTGCAGTTGTGAACACTGCTGCAATAAACATAGAAGTGAAGATGTTTGGGTGATATGATGACTTAGCTTCCTTTGGGTATACACCCAGAAGTAGTATAGCTGGATGATGACAGGTCTATTTGTAGTTTTCTGAGGAATCTCCATATTGTTTTCCATAGTGGCTGTACTAGTTTCAATCCCACCAGTAGTACTAAAGGGTTTCTTTTTCCCCACACCCTTGCCAGCTGTGGCTGTTGTTTTGTTGATGCTAGCTATTCTGGTTGGGGTGAGGTGGAATCTCAGTGTAGTTTTGATATGCAATTCCCTGATGGCTAAAGATGTTGACCATTTTTTCATAGGTTTATTGGCCATATTGGCCATTTGTTTTGAGAACTGTCTTTCAGCTTCATTGTCCATATATTACTTGGATTATTTGTTTTTTAGTGTTTGATTTTTTAATTTTTAAAAATGTATCCTAGATATTAATCCTCTGTTGGATGTATAGTTGTTTTTGTTAGGTGCTGTTGAGTCATGTACAACTCATAGTGACCCTAATAGGGTTTTCAATGGCTGATTGTTTTGGGATTGCCTCTGGAGTGGATTGCCACATCCTTCTCCCATTTTTGCAGTACTGGGAATTGAACTCAGGATCTCAGAGACTGCAGAGTGGCGCTCTACCAACTGAGCTAAATCTCAGCCCTGGATACACAGTTAGCAAAGATATTCTCTCATGAATGATCTTTTTTAGACATTCTTCCAGAGAGCACACACAAGGACAGACACAAAGCCAAAGTTTTGACTCTAGGCCTATCAAAATAATGAGCCACTGTGCAGAATCCTCTTCCTCTAATTTCTGACTCCCTTCTTGGCTGTTTTAGGAAAATAAAAAATTAACTCTAGGTGCACAAGTAAGAGGCACCTTCGTATTCACCTGTGAATGCCCCAGTTGATAAAATTATTTTGACAAAAAGTGGCCTCATTGACCGCAAAAGGGTAAATGAAAAGCATAGGAGCATCGGTCACAGGCTGCTTATGGTGTGACCACACAGAGTACCAGGGGGCAAAAAAAAAAAAAAAATCACTTTCATTTCACTGACTTGGCCCACAATACCCTTTACATGGGTATGTCTTCTGGCTGCTTTTTGGAATCAATTTAAGGCTACAAGTATGTAAGGCAGGAAATGGAGAAAATCTTCTGGAACAGCAATTTCAAGGAAATAGTCACTTTCTGGTAGAAAATATGAGAGAAGACACTGACAACTTATTTAGACAGAGTGACTCAAGTTTGGTTCTGGGAATAAGGACTTGACAGAACCTATGCTGAGCACATTTGCAAACACAAGGTATTGAAGCTGTTTGCATTTTTGCTTTTCTCTTTTACAGTTGAGGTATTGCTTTTCAAATGAAAACAAGTTTGTGAATGTTCATACTCATTTTAGGATATGCTGACAATTACACTTCAATAACATTTGAAAAACTAACTCTGATTTTTTCACTGCTGTGTGCATTGCAAGACCTTTATGTTTGCCCCAACAAGGCTGGGATTTAGCTCAGTTGGTAGAGCACCTCTCTACAGTCTCTGAGGTTCCAAGTTCAATTCCCAGCACTGTAAAAATGGGAGAAGGACATGGCAATCCACTCCAGAGGCAATCCTGAAACAATCAGCCATTGAAAACCCTACAAGAGTCGCTATGAGTCAGACATGACTGGACAGCACCTAACGACAACAATATATTTGCCCAGAATAATCATGGTTTTTACAACCTATTGTTTTATCTAAAGTCTATGAATTCAAACATAATCTTACAGGGCTCAGAGTTTGCAAGCTGGGAGTATGGCAATAGACCACACCTGGAGACTTGAAAAATCCCATTCAGAACTTAGCCTCTGTGGCCTCAATTCTGGTATAGAATGAAAAGTGGCAGGTAATCAGAGTTCCTTGTTACCAACTAAACATAGCTACGTTGGAGGTGGGAACTAAGCTCGTTTTATATACCTCTCTAGATTTAAATTTACACACTGAGGTAGAAAGCCTACCTTTTTAAAACATAAAGGCCTGGGACAGGCATGGTGGTGCACGCCTGTAATCCCAGTGGCTCGGGAGGCAGAGGCGGGAGGATCGCAAGTTCGAGACCAGAGGCAGTCTGCGTAACTTAGCGAGACCCTGTCTCAAAAAGTAAAAAAAAAAAATGCGCTGAGGTGCAGCTCAGTGGTCCAGCACTTGCAGAGCATGCAGGCGCGAGGCCCTGGGTTCAACCCCCAGTACCGAAAAAACAAAACAAAACAAAAAAACAAAAACAAAAAAACAAAACAAAACAAAAAAACATAAAGGCCTGATGGACCCTATTTCATTGTAGTTAAACTCAACATTTATTTGCTATTTTTTGCATGCCAAGTAAAGTACAAAATACACACCACTGAATTAGAATGAAACAGCATACCAAGAGGATGACTCACAAGATGCTAGTAGTGCATGAGGATGGAACATTGTATATGGTGCTAAAAATGGGGTACCAAGTAATACTTCAGCCACTAAAGCCATTTTTAATGTTTATGTAAGAAAAATACTAAGTTCAGTTATATAATTGTTGATATTATTATGCAATAAATCCACCTTTAATAAATGGCATCTTACAAGCAGGGCTTGGTGTCACATGCCCGTCATCTCAGCACTTCAGAGCTGAGGTAGGAGGATTGTGAGCTGGAGGCCAGCATGGGTTACTAATTGAGACTATCTCAATCCATCAATCAATTAAGAAAAGAAAAGAAATAGTATCCTGCACTTGAGAGCACCAGGGAAATCTGTAAAAGATCTCCTCTTGCCTAACACACGATGTCCTGTTGCATAGGCAGCATTCACTATTTAAGAACCTGCACTAGCTATTTTTTTTCCCCCCCCTGCGGTATGGAGGTTGAACCCAGAGCTTCACGCTTACATGCTTTGCAAGTGCTGTACCACTGAGCTGCACCCCCAGTAAATTTTTTTTTTTTTTTTTTTTTTTTTTACTTTTTGAGACAGGGTCTCACTAAATTACTCAGACTGCCTCTGGTCTCGAACTTGTGATCCTCCTGCCTCTGCCTCCCCAGTTGCTGAGATTACAGGTGTGCACCACCATGCCCGGCTTGGTCTTCTAACTCTGTTGTTCATGTGTCCCCTAAAATAAATACAGAGAGCGAGATACCACTCTGCATTGTCTTGGACTATCTAAACTATTTCAATATTACTTTAAATAATTGCAAGGAAATAACTACCAGCAAATTGTAAATATTCACATTTATAAATAGCAAGTGTTTCATTGCATTTTTAAGTAAATACAATAGAATCTAAATACCAAAATATGTAAGTGTGTGAATGTGTGTGTGTGTGTTTGTTTTGGTACAAGGGCGTTGTATATACTTTGCAAGCACTCTACCACTGAGCTGCATCTCCAGGCCCTTTTTATTTTTGTCTTGAGACAAGTTTTTCCTAAATTATGCAGGCTGCCTTTGGCTTTAAATTCACCATCCTTCTGCTCTGCCTTCTCAGTTGTTGGGATTAGAGGTATGCACTACTGGGCCCGACCAACAAAGTGTGTTATACTCACCCTGGCGTTGACCTTCTCAGATCTTGGAAGCTAAGCAGGATCAGACTTCAGTACTTGGATGAAAGACTGCCTTGGAATATTGGGTGCTGTAGGCTTGAGAGAAGGACCTGCAAGCCAACTTCCAAAATAATCAGCCACTGAAAACCCTATGAATAGCAGAGAAGCACTGATAATAATGCTGGACAAGGCACAGTTCCAAGGAGTGCATTGTTCTGTTGTCGCTATGACATAGCGACTCATAGGGTCGCTATGAGTTGAACCCTACTCATAGCAACTGTGACATAGCAACTCATAGGGTCACTATGAGTTGAACCCTACTCAATGGCACCTAACAACAGTAACAATCTATAAATTGATGAACATGCTCTTTGAGGACTGGAAATTTTACACAATAATTTGCCTCTATTAAGTTTTTCCATTCCACTTCCACACATAATTTTTTTTCTTTTTTTATTGGAAATTTTTAATGTACCACTTAATATATTTTATTCTGACATGTATTTCATTGTGACATTTCCATATATGCATTTCATTGTACACTGCACACATAACTTCCTCCTTACCTTCTTGTACCCCTCCTGCCCCATCTTCCACCCCCTCCACCAATGGCCTCCTTTCTACCTGCATGTCTTTTTGTGAGAATATTTCTCTATACCTGTGCACCTGATTATGATTTAAATCCAAACTTTTTTCTATAGTGATCTATCTTTTTACATTGTCAGCAGTATTACATGAATAATCTAGTACATTTGCATTATTGCCATCCTTTGGTATTGTTGGTATTATTATAATTATTTCCCAAACTATTAAAGTTGGGCTGCTTACTTGGAGGTTGACCTCTCTCTCATTCCTCACTCTTTGTTGGCCCTCCTCCCCCTCCAGTCTTCTCCCATCATTGCTTCCTTTTGCTAGATCCCTCCCTCCTTCTTTCCTCTCCTTAAATTGTCCCTACTCCACTAAAATTACATGAGCTTTTTATTATGTTCCTATTTATGTATAGGATTTTTTCCTTCTTTTAAGTTTGATTCAGCTCCCACATATGAGTGAGAACATGTGGTATTTCTCTTTTTGGGCTTGTGTTCATTCGCTTAAGATAATTTTCTCCAATTCCATCCATTTTGCTTCAAATGACATTATTTCATTTTTTTGATTGCTGAGTAGTATTCCATTGTGCATATGTACCATAATTTTTTTATCCATTCTTCTGCTGAAGGGCACTTTGGTTGATTCCATATCCTTGCAATTGTGAAAAGTGCTGCACTGAACATGGAGATGCAAGTTTCTCTGTGATAAAATGACTCATCTCCCTTTGCACATATTCCCAATAGTGGTATAGCTGGGTCATATGGTAAATCTATTTTTAGTTTTCTGAGGTACCTCCATATTGATTTCCAAAATGGTTGAACCAATTTACAACTACACCATCAGTGTAAGAGGGTTCCCTTTTCTCCACAGCCTCACCAGCATTTGTTGTTACCCTCATATGCATTAGGGTTTTCATGCATACATGAAAACATTTTATTGATTACCCAGTCATAGTTCTCTGCTATAAATATATTTTAAAATAAAACTTTATAAGAAAAATTTCTTTTATACATATGAAGCTCTATGTATTAGATTATTTATATATATTTTGTTATTGTTCACAATTATCAGTTGTTCATGGTTGATTAAATTAATATAACCCAGTCTCAAATTGTGAAATGTAATTACTGGACAAAATGAGTAAAATGCTATTGAGAATCAACCTGTTAATGCAATAGATTTTTTTTCTTAGTTCACATAAGCTTGGATGGAAATTATTCAATGCTAAAATGAAACAAGATTCAACATCAGTTCAATCTTAATTATCTTTTAATGACTATAAGTGCTGAGGAATCATTCAATGGAAATGAAGTTCAGTTTTAACAATTACTCAGTTTTTCATCTACTGAGTTATATGCCAAAAATCATATGGTAATTTATCATTAGCAATTAATTTTTCATGATCTTTTATATAAGAATTCAATGGGTCATCTTCAATTCTTTTAATAGCAAGAAATTGAAAAGTGTGATTTAGGCCGGGCACTGTGGCACACACCTATAATCCCAGAAACTGGGGAGGCTCCGGCAGGAGGATTGCAAGTTTGAGGCCAGAGGCAGCCTGCTCAATTTATTAAAACCTTGTCTTAAAATAAAAAGTAAAAAAAGGGACTGAGGATATAGCTCAGTGGTAGAGCCCTTGGCTAGCATCTGCAAGGCCTTGGGTTCTACCATCCAGTACCACACACACACACACAAGTCTGATTTAGTCTGACTTATAAAAGGGTATATTATCAAGTCATTACAATGACTCACTTTTTAGTTTCTGGGAACCATAGCAAACCATAAAAGCTTTACAAAGACTTACCAAATGAATATCAGTTATTAACTATATTTATTACAGTCTTTTACTTAGAGGCATCTTCTTTGTGCCTCTTTAAAATTGGGTGAAATTGGAGCAGAGCACAGGGGCACATGCCTATAATCCCAGGAGCTCAGGGGGCAGTGGCAAGAGGATCTCAAGTTTGAGGCCAGAGGCAGCCTACATAATTTAGTGAGATGCTGTCTCAAAATAAAAAGTAAAAAATGGGCTGGGGTGCGGCCTAGTGGTAGAGTGCTTGCAAAGCATGTCTGAGGCCCTGGGTTCAAACTGCTAATACTACAATAAGTAAATAAATTGGGCTAGGGTTTAGCTCAGTTGCTGCTCTGTGCTCTCTAAGGCCCTTGAGTTTGATCCCTAGCACCACAAAAATGGGAGGACTTAGCAGTCCACTCCTGAAACAATCCCCAAATGGTCAGCCATTGAAAACCCTGTGGATAGCAGAGAAGCATGACAGTGCTGGGCATGGTGCAGTGCTGGAGAGTGTTTTGTTCTGTTGTACATAGTGTGGCTATGAGTCTGACCTGACTTGATGGTGCCTAACAACCACCACCACAACAGGTGAAACTAGAAGTTGTAGATGTTAGGCTTTTCCTCATTGCCTATAAACAAAGACTTTTATCTTTTTGTCAAAATTCCATTTATTAGAATATACTAAAACAATTACAAAAGGACATGGAAAATAGAAAGACCCATGATATTCAGATAGATAGATAGATAGATAGATAGATAGATAGATAGATAGATAGATAGATATTTTATAGTTGAAGACTGATTGTATAATTATAGATGCCACAGAACTGGAATAGCATATCAATATCTGAAGGGGAGACGTTGATAGGATTTAAATGAATTTCGTTTCTTATTTAAATGAATTTCATTTCTTAACTAATGTAAATGAATTTTGTTTCTTAAACTCCAGGCCCCCACATGTCTGTCAGTTGGCTGTACTGTGGGCCCTAGCATGTTGCCATGAGGCTGAAAGCTATGCCACCAGTATCTCAGATACCAGCAGGATCACCCATGGTGGACAGTTTTCAGCTGAGCTTCCAGACTAAGACAGACTAGGGAGTAGGACCTGGCAAACCACTCCTGAAAAAACTAGCCATTGAAAACTCTATGAATAGCAAAGAAACTCTGTCAGATATAATGCTGGAAAATGAGCCCCCCAGGTAGGAAGGTATTCAAAAGTCTACTGGGGAAGAGTTGCCTCCTCAAAGTAGAGTCTACCTTGATGACAGAAATGGAGTAAAGCCCCAGGGACCTTCATTTGCTGATGTGGCAAGGCTCAAAGTGAGGGGAAACTATTGTAAACACCCATTAATAATTGGAATATGGAATGTATGTAGTATGAATATAGGAAAGTTAGAAATCATTATTAAGAAATGGAGCACATAAACAATGACACTCTAGGCATCAGTGAGCTAAAATGGATAGGCAGGGGCCATTTTGAGTCAGATAATCATACGGTCTACTATGCTGGGAATGACAAACTAAAGAGAAGTGGGGCTGCATTCAGCATCAAAAAAGACATCTCAAGATCTATCTAAAATACAGTGCTGTCAGTGATAGGATAATATCCATATGCCTACAATGAAGGCCAGTTAATATGACTATTATTCAAATTTATGTACCTATCACTAAGGCCACAAATGAAGAAAGGGAAGATTTCTACCAGATTCTGCAATTTGAAATAGATCAAACATGCAATCAGGATGTATTGATAATTACTGATGACTGGAATGCAAAGGTTGGAAACAAAGAAGAAGGCTCAGTAGTTGGAAAATATGGTCTTGGTGACAGAAACAATGCTGGAGATCTCATGATAGAACTTTGTCAGACCAAAGACCTTTTCCTTGCAAACACATTTTTTCACCAACATAAACAGTGGCTATACACATAGCCTGCATCAGATGGAACATACAAGAACAAAATTGACTATGCTTGTGGAAAGAGACTATGGAAAAGCTCCATATCAAATATCAGAATAAGACCAGATGCTGAATGTGGATCAAACCATCAACTTCTCATATGCAAATTCAAATTGAAACTGAAGAAAATTAGAACAAGTGTACAAGTGCCAAGGTATGACCTTCAGTGTATCCCGCCTAAGTTCAGAGACCACCTCAAGAACAGGTTTAATGCATTAAACACAAATGCTAGGAGACCCGACAAGTTGTGGCATGACATCAAAGATATCATTCATGAAGAAAGCAAAAGGTTATTTAAAAGACAGGGAAAAAGTAAAAGACCAAATTGCATGTCAAAAGAGACTCTTGAACTTGCCCTTGAATGCCAAGCAGCTAATGTAAAAGGAAGACATGATGAGGTTAAGGAACCAAACAGAAGATTTCAAAAGGCAGCTTGAGAAGACAAAAAGAAATATTATAACAATATGTGCAAAGAACTGGAGACAGAAAACCAAAAGGGAAGAACATGCTCTGTGTTTCCCAAGCTTAAGGAAATGAAGAAAAAAATTCAAGCCTCAAGTGGTAATAGTGAAAGATTCTACAGGGAAAATATTAAATGATGTAGGAAATATCAAAAGATGGAAGAAATGCACAGAGTCATTATACAAGAAAGAATTGGTAGATGACCAACCATTTCAAGAGGTTGCATATGAAGAGGAACCAATGGGATTGAAGGATGAAGTAGAAGCTGCCTTGAAAATACTGGTGAGACACAAGGTTCCAGGAATTGATGGAATACCAATAGAGATGTTTCAACAAACAGATGCACCACTGGAGGTGCTAACAAGTTTATACTAATAGATTTGGAATACAGGAAAGAGGGAGAGGGAGGGAGGGAGGGGGGAGAGGGAGAGAGAGAGAGAGAGAGAGGGAGAGAGAGAGAGAGAGAGAGAGAGAGAGAAAGAGAGAGAGAATATGGACTTAATATAATCAAAGGTTAAGGAATTATTTCTCCTACAGGCCTAAACAAATGTTTTTTTTAAAATACCCCTTAGATGTTTTTTATTTCACAAAAAATGTTATGTTGATTTGTTGAAAATAAGCATGCATATTTTTACTTCCCCTTCTTCAATATGTAAAATTTGCAACTAAAGGTATACACTTGTTCTTTTCTTATACTGAAAACATGAATATGCCAAGATGATGTGCTTCATAATTAATTAATATTCCCAAATATTCTTCTTAAATCTTAAATATCCTTAGATAAATTGATATGGGACGTATAGTAAAGAAAACACAACAACAACAACAACAACAACAAAAAACATGTGAGGCATTTAGCATGAAATTCACTAAAGGGGATTTGTTCCCCAGATATTGACTGCTGAGTGGGCAAAGGGATCACCAAAATAACTTCAACATACAATAGCAGAAACAGCTGCTCTCCAAGGAAGAGGTTAGGATATCACAGCCTTAAAGTTCAGAGCAAGTCTCACAGAGCTGGAGCCCCGATGTCTGAAGAAGAGCACTACCCAGTCTTCACTAACACTTATACAAATATGCCACCAGCCTGGCTCTATGAGTTACCAAAGAGGCTGGAGACCAGAACCAAGGCCTACTGTCAGGCCAAGGAGGCCATTGCTGGAAAGTCAAGTCCACATTCCCCAACAACCTCCCCACTAGTATCCTTACTGATGAAGCCTTACAGAAAGTAAGCAAAAGAGGGAGACTTTAGTAACCCAGCCTCGCCCCACAGAGTCATATATAGAAGAGGAGATTTGCAGCTGAAAGGCAATAACTTAAAAAACAAGTTGGCAAAAGGCTGAGACTTAAGCCTCCTACCTGGATAAACAGGGGAGGAGCTGCCTTCCTGGCCAGCCAGTAGGCACACATGTTTGTTTTTTTTCCCCCTCTGTCATCCCAATACCTGGAACAGAGTCTAGCAAAAGTAGGCACTTAATAAACATTTCTTAAATCAATGAAAGAATGAGTGGAATTCAATCTGCAAAGAACATGATAAAAATTTCTTTTACTATTGCTCCACCATTCACTGCCTTTAAGAGGGAATAAGCCAGAGACCCCTATATGTCTGTCAGCTTGTTTTCCTGGGGGGCCTTGCGTTTTGCTGTGATACTAAAAGCTATGCCAACAGTATTTCAGACATCAGCAGGCCACCCATCATGGATAGGTTTTCAACTCAGCTTCCAGAGTAAGAAAGACTAGGGAGAAGGACCAGGCAGCCCACTCTAGAAACAAGTAGCCATTGAAAACCTTATGAATAGCGGAGAAGTGCAGTCAAATATAGTGCTGGAAAATGAGCTCCCTGGCTGGAAGGCATTCAAGGAACAAATAGGGAAGAGTTACCTCCTCAAAGTAGAGTCGACCTTAATGATAGTGGACCTCCTTTTGCTGATGTGGCATGACTCAAAATGAGAAGAAACATAGTGTCTGTAACAATGGGCTCAAACAAAAAAGATTATATGCATCACACAATGTTGGGTATTTTTTCATTCTGCTGTATGTAGGGTCCATGTGAGTCAGATCTGACTGGATGGTGCTGAACAACAGAAAGTCAAAGAGAATCTCTTCCTACTTTAAAAATTTGCCTGCATGTGCCCTGGGCAGCCTTTTTTTTTTTTTTTTTTTTTTTTTTTTTTTTTTTGAAATTTTTAATGTACACCTAAATGTGATTCATTCTGACATGCTTTTCATTGTGGCATTTCCATATATGCATTTTGATGTACATTATTCATATAGGTTCTCCCTTAGCCTCTTGTATGCTTACCCCCACCCTCCCCATCTAAGTCTTCTCTATCATTTACTTGGCAATATTTTTCTATATGTCCTTGGGTTCCAGTTCTGTTTAAGATAGAAACTTTTCCTGTAGTGAACTTTGTTTTTATCTTGTTAGAACAATTACATGCATTTTCTAGACCATTTATATTAACACCATTCTTAGCTTTTTGTTTTGTTGTGTTTTATTTTGATCCAACCTTTGAATAGGATTTTTCCTTCTTATAATTTTGATTCAGCTCCCACATATGAGTGAGAACATGTGGTGTTTCTCTTTCTGAGCTTGTGTTCATTCATTTAAAATAATTTTCTCTAATTCCATCCATTTTGCTGCGAATGACCTTATTTCATTTTTCTTGATTGCTGAGTAGTATTCCATCATGTACATGTACCATAGTTTTTTATCCATTCTTCTGTTGAAGGGCACTTTGGTTGATTCCATATCCTTGCTATTGTGAAAAGTGCAGCATTGAACATGGAGATGCAGGTGTCTCAGTGGTATGATGACCCATCTTCCTTTGGGTAAATTCCCAGTAGTGTTATAGCTATGTCATACAGTAGTCTATTTTCAGTTTTTTAAGATATCTCCATATTGATTTCCACAGTGGCTGGACCAATTTACAGCTCCACCAACAATGTAATAGTGTTCCTTTTTCGCCGCAACCTTACCAGCATTTGTTGTTATTTGTTTTATTGATCTTGGCCATTCTTACTGATGTAAGGTGAAATCTCAGAGTTGTTTTAATTTGCATTTCCCTAATGGCTAGGGATATTGAGCATTTTTTCATGTGTTTCATGGCTTTATGGATCTCTTCATGTGAGAACTGTCTACTCAGTTCCTTTGCCCTTTTGTGTATTGGGTTATTTGTTTTTTTGGGAGTTTTTTTCTTGAGTTCTTTATAAATTCTAGTAATTAGACCTTTATCTGATGTATAAAATACGAAGAATTTTTTCCCATTCCGTGGGGGTTTCCTTGACTCTGTTAATTGTTTCTTTTGCTGTGCAGAAGCTTTTTAATTTCATGTAATCCCTTTATCTATTCTTGTTGCAATTTCTTGAGCAATTGGAGTCCTATTAAGGAAATACTTTCCTATGCCTATATGATGGAGTGTATTGCCTATCTTGCCTTCTATAAGTTTTAAAGTTTCTGGTTTTATGTTGAGATCTTTTATCCATTTTGAGTTAACTCTCGTGTATATTGAGAGATGCGGGTCCGCTTTCATTTTTCTGCATGTGGATGGATGACCATGTTTCCCAGCACCATTTGTTGAAAAGGCTGTCCTTTTTCCAGTTTACTTGCTTTGCCCCTTTGTCAAAAATCAGGTGGCTATAGGTGTGTTGAGGTATATCTGGGTCTTCTATTTTGTTCCAGATGTCTTCGGGCCTATTTTTGTGCCAGTACCAAGCGGGCAGCCTATTTTATGAATGTCTCCAGTGGTGCTGGAGTGAACCAGAAAGACCTCATACAACATCAGCAGTGACTAATGACTTCCAGTCTGACTCTTTTCACAACAGAGAGTGGAACTTTATCTGATGACCATGTTGGACATAAAATCTATGAACACAGGGATGGGCTGGATTTCATTTTGTGCTAACCTACATCTATAAATAAAATGAACTGATAACTGTTACAAGAATCTCAGGAATGTTTCAGACATGCTTATATGTATATTACTCTGTTATACTCTATATAAAGTGAAATGACATCAGTGGCAAATAAGTTGTAAATGAGTCATGGCTTTCTTAAGCCCATGGTTCACACATTGCTCTTGAGAATGTCATTCTCTACCCTGTATGTCTGCCCTGATCCCTGCACCACTGCACAGCAGGCAATCTCTCCTCCTCAAAACCTGGAGACATCAGTGCCATTCTCATTTGCATTTTTTAAAAGAGAGAAAACAAGAAGCTTGTCAGAGTAAGAATAATAAACTCAGTTCATACAATACATTGAATCATACAATTGAATCACAATACAGTGGGATAAACATGTGCTAGTTCCTGGCAGGTAGGCATTTAGATTTTTGGGACCAGCCCTGATGGACTTAACTAACCCTTCTCAATGGTGTCAGGCACATGGCAGAATACCAACCTCCATGCCAGCAAGAGGAGCAAACAAGTTCTGAAACTTTGGATCAGCCAAATTTTTTTTTAATTTACCCAGTACAGAAATTTCAAGCTGCATTACTTTTAGCAGCAGTTGTATCTGTGTTCTATAATGCTAAGTTGTTGTTGTTAGGTGCCATTGAATTGGGTCTGACTCATAGCCACCCTATGTACAGCAGAAGGAAACACACCCAAACACTGTGCCATACCTGGTACTATGTCAGTGCTTGTCTGCTATTCATAGGGTTTTCAAATGCTGATTGTTTCAGCAGTGGCTAAGTAGAACTCAGTAAACTCTGGAAACCTATGCCTGGTCCATTAAAAACTGTTCTGTCATCTTTTACATCACCTTGAAGTTCAAGGTAATGAAATGACATTGTGGATTCCCACAGCTACTTTTGGCAAAAGTTGAGCATTAATGTAATTTTGTTTTTGAATGTCATTTACTGATACATTTTATTTTCTGAAAGGAAAAGCTGGCTTTGGTCTTATACTCAGTTGGAAGTGGATCATGTTTTTCTCTCTTCTGAGGTTGCCTGATTATACTCCCTGGATTTCTGATTCAGGCAAGTGATGCTCTGGATTATTTTACATTTGGTCACATTCACCTACAGTGGATTTTATGACACTCATGGTATTAAAGTTAGAGTGTCACTTGGAGAAATGAATTGCTGGCATTTGAGCTGGAAAAGCTTAGGCAGAGGTTATTTTTGCACCCTGTGGAGTAATGAATGTTATGCCAACATGTGGCTCTAGACTTATGAATGTCTCCTCCTTAGGGTCCCTTCTGTGAGGAAGGCCTCCAGGCACACCATTTGGAGCTGTGCTGCCTAAGCATAGCTGACTCATTAGATCAGAATAGATAATGGATATCAGAGCCATGGAGCCATCCAAAGGCAAATTTTATCATTAGTCTCCAATTCCCACAGTGCATATCCTTTCTCTATTGTCACTTATTCTCATTGCTGTCTGTTTTTCTTTTTCTTGCTTTGTTCTCTGTCTGAATCTTTGCTATTTCATGCTTAGCCTTATTAATGTTATCTAATCTAAAAGATGGGCTAGGAGCCAGGTGCAGTGGCACACCCCTGTAATCCCACCAACATGGGAGGCAGAGGCAGGAGGATCCCAAGTTCAAGACTAGAGGCAGTCTGTGTAACTTAGCAAGACCCTGTCTCAAAAAGCTGGGGGTTCAGCTCAGTGGTACAGCACTTGAAAAATGTGCAAGCACAAGGCCCTGGGTTCAACCCGCAGTACTGCAAAAAACAAACAAACAAACAAACAAATAAATGGCAGGTTTATCTCAGTTGATAAGAGTGCCTTGCTGCGCTCTCTGAGGAGACAGGTTTGATCTCCAGCATACCAAAAAGGGAGAAGGACATGGCAATTCACTTCCAAAGAAATCCCAAAACAATCAGCCATTGAAAACCATGTGAGGGTCCCTATGGGTTGGACCCAACCTAAGGATACCTAACAACAACAACAACAACAACAACAACAATTTAAAAGACAATGGCCTCCTACTTTAAAACAATCTTTAATTGTAGTCTGGTTTTCTACAGACACCCAATGTTGGTAATTATAAGTGATAAAGGAATTATGCAATGATTTTATCATTCTAACTCATAGGATAGATATTTATATCTCTTTTAGGCAGAGCTCTTATCACCAAGATCACCTTTCCTTTAGACCAGTAATTCCCAAAGTACTGTCTAAGGAACCATGCAGGTCATAGAGATTCTTTCAGAGTGTCCATGAGAACAGCATTTTACAAATATTAATAGCCAATAGTTATTGACCTTTTACATTCTCTTACTTGTATGCAGTCAAGTTTTTCAGGGGCTACATGATATGTTGATATCATAATAGACTAAATGCAGAAGTAGATGTAAGAATCCAGCTGTCTTTTTGTTAACCGATATCAAGGAAATCTGTAAAAATGTAATACTACTATTTGCATGATTTTCTTTGTTTTGGATAGTTTTTATAAAAATATATATTTCTGTTCACATGTAATGGGTTTATTGTCTATGGTTTTTTTTTTTTTTTTTTGAGAATGTCACTATGTATACCAGACTGGCCTCAGACTCATGATCCACCTGCTTCAGGCTCTCAAGTTCTGGGATTAAAGGTGTGGGCCACCTCACCTGTTTTTTTGTTGTCTTTAAATTAATCAATCAATATTTTTAAAGTGGTTATCAATAGATCTAATCTATATAATGAAAAGCCCTCTGGGATCCTCAGTTTTTAAGGGTTTGAAGAATCTCGAAATCTCAAAGTTTGAGAACAACTGCATTAGATTATAGCCTAAGAAGTTAATGATTGGTCTTCATTTTAAAGTAACTCCCATAAAGTATATACTTTATAGCAGGAAAGTTTAATAGGTCCAAATAGGTCCTGATAGTTTAAACTCCAAACTACATTGATAATTTTACCACAATTCAACATCTTCATCATCTATACTCTATCCCATTCTTACTGGAGCTATTTTCTCCAAATATGTTTCGTTTGTGTACCTACTTATACCCCACTACAATCCATTCTAGGTATTGCAGCCCAGATGGCCTTTTAACATGACTATCGTATCATGTGCCTCCAGCTGTAGTACTGTGGTGTCTGCTCCCTTCAGATCTCAGAAGCTAAGCAGGGTTGGACTTGGTTAGTACTTGAATGGGAGACCACCTGGGAACACTAGGTGCTGTAGGCTTAGAAGAAGGACCCGGCAACCCACTCCCAAAACACAATCAGCCATTGTAAACCCTATGAATACAGAGAAGCACTGATAATAGTGTTTCACCTTTTGTACATAGGGTCACTATGACTTGGACACTGACTGGAGGGCACCTAACAACAATCTTATCATGTGGCCTCCTTGCTTAAACTTTCCACTGGCTTCCCAACATACTAAAACTGAATCTTTGCATGGGCTAGAAGCTTGCTGTGCTGGTCTCCACCTCCTTTCTGATCACTGCTGCTGGTCACCTTGGCCTCCTGTTTTCCACTTGTGTTATTCCCTCTCTCTGGAGCTCCTTCCTTAGATACCTGCACAGCTTCATTTGTCTCTTGTTATTTCCCCTGAGTTCTCTTAACATAGTGTCCCAACCTCATCCCAGCCCATCCTCTTTATTTCCTTATTATTCTCTATTTCCTTGTTATCACTTCTCTGCCTGACATTGTATTATATAGAATTTGTGTATTATCAGCCTCCCCACCAGGCTAAAACCTCTATGAGGACAGAGACTTTGGCTATCCTACACATCACAGTATATCCAGTGCCTAAAACTGTCCTTGGTACTAAATATATGCTCAATAAATTATTATTATGTAAGTGGGTTCTAAATGCCTCCACATCCTTATAGTCATGGATTAACTTAACATGTGCTATGTACTTAGCTGTATACCAGCCACCAGGATACAGAGATGAATTATAGCACAGCCCAAATCCTATACTTGAAATCAGAATAATATTGGTCTTAGACGAAGGGTACAAATAAGGTGTACAGGAGAGGACAAAGGATAAAATGCTTGCTTACAGTTGGGAGGTTCAAGGAAAGCTTCATGATGGAGAGAATAACTGAAAATGTTTAGCAATGTTGATTTCAATGTTATCTTGTTTGGGTTTTATAAAATAATCTTTTCATTTTGTCATAGTCCTAGCTGCAACCAGTCAAGAATTTTATCTTAAAACAACCAGTGAGCCCCTTGGTTCATTCCCATATCATGAATCAGCTCTTTCAACAGGTGACAGACACAAAGCAAAAAGAGTCAATATTGATAGGAGGAGGAACAAGAAAAAGAAAAAGAAAGAAGAGAAAGAAGAGGAAGAAGGAGGAGGAGGAGGAGGAAGAAGAAGAATAGTAGTAATAGCAGGAAGAGTTCAGAGCAGTACTGGAATTTGGCTTATAGTCCTGGCTGTTGTTTTGTTGTTAGGTGCCCTTGAGTTAGGTCTGAATCATAGTGACCCTATGTACAACAGACGAAACACTTCCTGACACTCTGCCATGCCTGGCACTATTGTCAGTGCTCCTCTGCTATTCATAGGATTTTCAACGGCTTATTGTTTCGGGATTTCTTGGGAGTGGGCTGCCTGGTTCTTCTCCTATTTTTGCGGTGCAAGGAATCAAACCCAGGGCATTAAAGTGCAAAGAGCAAGCACTCTACCACCTGAGCTAAACCCCAGTCCATAGTCCTGGCTATGTAACGATAATTCTTGTTCTGCAAAGCAAAACACTGCTGACTGATGAGCACTCCTACTGCCTGTCTGTAAATACAACCCTCATCCCAGCTTCTTTAATTGCTTTACTTATAGCAGTTTGCCTGGACTCACTTCTCACCACCAAAGATACTCTCTAGGTCTTATCTTAGAGGAGAGAGTCTGTATCTTTATTTAACCCCCTGACTATGGGAAATTAATGCCTTGAAGTTGACCAGGAAGTGACTACAGGGGGCTAATGAACTTTATCACTTTGATACTGAAATTATAGTCATTTTCATATCACAGCTACGATTTTAAAAGGAGAATTTGCAATTCATGTCATTCTGCTTGTATACATCAAGGAATATTTTCCATGTGACTCCATTTGGTTCATCCAAATCCTTGAACACTTGAGAAGATGCTAAGCAAAAGCTGGACACGTAATCATTCCCAGGAAGGTCAGATATGGACTAGAATCCTCCCATGGGGAATCCTCTAGTGAGTTGAGACCTTCTTCAGAAGGCTATCACTCCAGGCATACTTGGGCATCACCTGAGTTCACACAGATACCTCAAGAAGAAATTACCAAGCAAATCCAACAAGATTGTCAGTGAACATCCAGTCTAGGGAAAACGTCTTCCATGTCTGCTGGAATATTCCACATACACTTTTGTTGCTCTGTCCTTTTAGGGAAGGAGGATTATTCTTTCTAATAAATTATATTCACACTTATATGGACAGGGAATTTTACATAAGCTGTTTGTTTCTCCTGCTGTTCTTTTTCTAATGCTAGGGACAACTAATCTAAAATTTAATAACTTTTCTTTCTTCGCTTGCACATTGCCAGCATTCTCTTTTACCCAGAAAAAGGGAAAAAATGTTTGCTTATATTCCTGACCATCCCTTCATCATGTAAAAAAGATCTTTATAGGCATATAGTTCTCTTAGGTCATAACAATGCAGATTCTAGAGGATTTCTTTTTGGACATTCTTTGTTCAAAGTATTTGTTCATGACACTGTAAACATGTCATGTGACTTGATACCAGATCATGTTATTAAATACCTACTGAATCAGCACTATAGACAACTCTGTGAAATCTCACATACAGCAATTTGAAGGTACAGGATTCTGAGTGAACCATGATGCAGCCCTGGGGTGGCTTTTGAATGATGGCTTCGCACTACACAAAGCCACAAATAGAAGGAAGTCTAGAAACATTTGCTTGTTCCGCAGGTCATTGCTGATAAAATTTAATAGGCCAAGTTCCATAAAATGCAGCCACTTGCCTATTTCTAGTTGAAAATTCATTAATAAAAACAGAAGGAAGGCCTTATCAGATCTACTTAGAGGATCCAGAGAGATTTTTTTTTAAGTCAATATTACTATCCAAGATCATGGCATTCAGGGTCATTCCCTTTGCTAGCAAATTTGTTAAGATGAGATAACCAAGGTTTCTGCAACATCAGCTGATGTTACCATTTGCAAAACTTAGCCAAAAGGGGATTAAAAGGGAGATGCATAAGAGCTGGGGATATTTTCCAAGAAGCGAGTAAAGTCCCAAGTGAGGAGTGTCTCAGCATCATTGCACAGTATCAGTTCTGACTGTCAATGACAGATGTCTGAGCTGGCTTGAAACTGGACAAGCCAGTAGTTTTCCAAACTGACTTAGAAAACGGACAAAAACTTGGACATATCTTCTTACTGTGTGTCAGCACAACCTCCCTTCTATCATTATCTATCAATCTGAAATACGCCTCAATAATAAAAATTTTGAGACTAGCAGTTTGCCTGAAAGTTTGCCATTAGAGGCAACTCACTATTTTCCACTCGCTTGATAACAAAGGAGAGAACCATGTCATGACTCCATCACTTCTGCACCTCTATCCCAGAGATCCACTCTGAAGTCCAGGAAGGATCAGGGCTCTGGTGATTGTTGGAAGAGAAAAAAATGCCAGTGATTTATTGCCCTGCCCTGCTTTTATCCCTGGTTTGGTCAGAAAGCCCTCACCTGGAAGCCTCCTTTTTTATTCCTCACTTGAACCTCCGCTGAATGCCTACTAGCAGACTTGTGATGCATGCAAAGTATAAAACAACCACCTGGAAAGAGGGCAATTGTTAACTTTTATTCTGAAAACAGGAGAAGGAAAAAAGGTAACTACTTGTGACTAGAAGTCCAAGAGAAATCCTGAGAACTCTGTCATATCTTTCTCTCTCACAGAGAGGATTGATACTTGACTACAGCAAAACTATTGAGAGTGCACACATTGGTTAAGGCCACAGAGTTTACAGCAAGTCAAGTTTCTCACCTCAGTGCCTATTAGGATTTGGGCAAATTATTTTACATATCTATACTTCATTTTTCTCATCTATAAAATAAGAACAATACTACTACCCATCTCAGAGGATTCAACTTATATATATAAAATGCTTAGGAGTAATGCTTGGCATTTAAAATCAATACACATTATAGGTGTATTCAATAATCTATATATATGAAATATATTTCCATTATAAATAAAGCTAAGTAAAATTAAATTTTATAATAAACATTTATATAATAAATGTAATAAAACCAGCATATTTTCTAAATCACTTGGCAAATATCCTATAAAATAGATAGTAAAGAAATACACATAATGATTATAAAATGTATCCCAATGGAGGAAACACATAAACCTACATAAAAACTCTGATCTAGAGTTTATATGCTGTCATTGTTTGAATATAAAGTGTCCCCTAAAGGTCATGCACTTTAATATTGGGTCTCCAGCTGGTGGTACTATCATGGGATCTGGAGCTTGCAGCCCACTCCCAAAACAATCAGCCATTGAACACCTTATCAATAGCAGAGAAGCACCATTGGACATAGTCCCAGGCATGGCGGAGTGTCAAGTAGTATTTTGTCCTGTTGTACAGTGGGTCGCTATGAGTCAGACCTGACTTAAAGGCACCTAACAACAACAACATTTGGCAGTGCTTTTCTGCCACTCATTGGGTTTTCCTTGGCTAATTGTTTCGGGAGTGGGCTGCCAGGTACTTCTTCCTAGTCTGTCTTAGTATGGAAGCTCAGCTGAGTGACCTCAGTGAGACAGCTCTGTGAGACAGCTCACCCTGTCTACCATGGGTGGCCCTACTGGCATCTGAAATACCAGTAGCATAGCTTTCAGCATCACAGCAACATGCAAGGCCCCATAGCACAAGCTGACAGATACGTGGGGAACATGAGAGTAAAGGGAGAGTTTTTCAAGACCCAGATAGACAACAATGAAGGGTGAGCTGATATTTTCTTATTTAAAAACAAAACAAAACAAAACTCTTTTTAGTAATGAGCAGAGCCATTAAAATAATTTTATTAGCCTCATAACATAATATGTTTTATGTTGTTGTTGTTAGGTGCTGTCCAGTCGAGCCTGACTCATAGCGATCCTATATACAGCAGATCAAAACACTTACAGATTCTGTGCCAGGCACACAATCTTATTTATGTTTAAACCCATTGTTGCAGACACTGTGCCAATCCATCTGGTGGAAGGTTTTCCTTTTTTCATTGACCTGCCACTCTCCCAAACATGATATCTTTCTCCAGGGACTGGTCTCACCTGACGACATGTCCAAAATATGTAACACACAGTCTGGCCATTCTTGCTTCCAAGGATCACTCTGGTTACACTTCTTCTAGGACAGATCTGTTGGTTCTTTTGGCAGTCCATGGTATATTCAATAGACGTCTCCAGCACCATAATTCAAAAGCATCAGTTCTTTTTCTGTCTTCCTTGTTTAATGTCCATCTTTCACAACCATATGATGCAACTGAAAATACCATGGCATGAGTCGGGTGCAACTTCGTCTTCAATGTGACATCTTTACTTTTCAATACTCTAAAGAGATCTTTTGCCACAGCTTTTCCCAGAGCAATGCGTCTTTTGGTTTCTTGACTGCTGCTTCCGCTGGTGTTGATTATAGAGCCAAGCAAAGCAAAATCCTGGACAACCTCAATCTTTTCCCCATTTATTGTGAAGTTGCAAACTGACTCAGTCTTAAGGATTTTTGTTTTGTTGATGTTTAGTCACAATCCATATTGAAAGCTATGATCTTTGATCTTCATCAGTAAATGTTTCAAATCCTCTTCACTTTCAGCAGGCAGAGTTGTGTCATCTGCATAATGCAGGTTGTCAATAAGTCTTCCTCCAATCCTGATGCTGTGTTTTTCCTCATAAAGTTCAGCTTCTTGGATTATTTGCTCAGCATATAAATTGAAAATATATGGCCCTGACACACACCTTTCTCAACTTTAAACCAAGCTGTGTTTCTTTGTTCTATTTGAACAACTGTCTCCTGGTTCATGTACAAATTTCTCATGGACAGTTAGGTGCTGTGGTATTACCATTTTCCAAAGTGTCAGCCATAATTTGTTATGATCCACAGAGTCATTTGCCTTTGCATAGTCAATAAAACATAGACACATTTCTGATATTCTCTGCTTTTGGTTAATATCCACCTGACATCAGCAATGATGTCCCTGGTTCCCTGCCCTCTTCTGAATCCTGATTGATTTTCTGGTAATTCCCTGTCTATATACTGCTGCAGTTGCTTTTGAATGATCTTTAGTAAAATTTTGCTTGTTTGCGATATTAATGATATTGTCCAATAGTTTCCACATTCAGTTGGATCCTTTTTGGGTATAGGCACAAATACAGATCTCTTCCAGTCAGTTGGCCAGGTAGCTGTTTTCCAAATCTGTTGGAATAAATACATTAACACCTCCAGTGCTGCATCTGTTTGTTGTAACATCTCTATTGGTATCCCATCAATTCCTGGAGCCTTGTGTTTTGCCAGTTCTTTCAAGGCAGCTTCTACTTCTTTCAATACCATTTTTTCCTCTTCATATGCAACCTCTTGGAATGGTTGGTTATTTCTACCAATTCTTTTTTGTATAACAACTCTGTGTATTCCTTCTATCTTCTTTTGATATTTCCTGCATGGTTTAATATTTTTCTTGTAAAATCTTTCACTATTGTCACTCTCGAGGCTTGAACTTTTTCTTCACTTCGTTAAGCTTGAGAAGCACTGAGTGTGTTTTTTCCTTTTGGTTTTCTGCCTCCAGCTCTTTGCACATGTCATTATAATATTTGTTTTTGTCTTCTTGAGCTGTTTTTTGAAATCATCTGTTTAGATCCTTAACTTCATTATGTGTTACTTTTACTTTAGCTGCTCAACATTCCAGGGCAAGGTCCAGCATCTCTTTTGACATGCAATTTGGTCTCTTCTTTTTTTCTTGTCTTTTTAATAACCTTTTGCTTTCTTCTTGAATGATATCTTTTATGTCATGCCACAACTCATCTGATCTCCTATCATTTGTATCTAATGCATTAAACCTATTCTTGACGTGGTCAGGTGGGATATACTCAAAGTACTCAAAGAACTCAGGTGGGATATACTCAAGTCATACCTTGGCTCTTGTCCATTTGTTATAATTTTCTTCAGCTTCAGTTTGAACTTGCATATAAGAAATTGATGGTCTGATCCACAATCAACACCTGGTCTTGTTTTGACATTTAATATAGAGCTTTTCCATCATCTCTTTCCACAGGTGAAGTCAATTTGAGTCCTGTATGTTTCATCTGGTGAAGTCATGTGTATAGTTACCATTTATGTTGTTGAAAAAATGTACTTGCAATGAAAAGGTCATTGGTCTGACAAAATTCAATCATGTGATCTCCTGCATTGTTTCTGTCACCAAGGCCATATTTTCCAACTACTGAGCCTTCTTCTTTGTTTCCAACCTTTGCATTCCAATCACCAGTAATTATCAGTTCGTCCTGATTGCATGTTTGATCTACTTCAGATTGCAGAATCTGGTAGAAATCTTCCTTTTCATTTGTGACCTTAGTGATGAGTACATAAATTTGAATAATAGTCATATAAACTGACCTTCATTGTAGGCATATGGATATTATCCTATCACTGACAGCATTGTATTTTAGGACAGATCTTGAGATGTCTTTTTTGATGCTGAATGCAACCCCATTTCTCTTTAATTTGTCACTCCCAGCATAGTAGACCATATGATTATCTGACTCAAAGTGGCCCTTGCCTGTCCATTTTAGCTCACTGATGCCTAGAATGTCAATGTTTATGCACTCCATTTCTCTTTTAATGATATCTAATTTTCCTAGATTCATACTACATACATTCCATGTTCTAATTATTAATGGGTGTTTACAGTTGTTTTTCCTCATTTTGAGTTGTGCCACATCAGAAAATGAAGGTCCCTGGGGCTTTACTCCATTTCTGTCATCAAGGTAGACTCTACTTTGAGGAGGCAACTCTTCTGCAGTAGACTTTTGAGTGCCTTCAACCTGGGGGACTCATTTTCTGGCACTATATCTGACAGTGTTTCTTTGTCATCCATATGTTCTATGTTGTTGTTGTTGTTAGGTGCCGTTGGGTTGGTATATGACTCATAGCGACCCTCATAGGGTTTTCAATGGCTATTTCGGGATTACCTTGGGAGTAGATTGCCAGGTCCTTCTCCCATTTTTGCGGTACTGGGAATTGAACTTGGGACCTCAGAGACTGCCCCGCAGCGCTCTACCAACTGAGCTAAGTCCTAGCCCTATATGTTCTATACTAGCTACAAAGTAAACATTTATCATTGGTAATAATTATGACAGTGATAGCTTGCAAACTAACAAAATAACCAAATTTCATTACTAATAACTAATAACATTTGGTTAGATCTTTACAAAGCACTCCTCATATATTTTTTGAAAGAGCCTCACAGTAATCTTCTAAGAATAGTATGTTTATCTTTGTCATAGATGACAAAAATTAAACTCAAGATGAATAAATGACTGGCTAGACATTGTATAACTTTCAGTAACAGAAAGGACCTTCACATTCAAATTCACTTTTGTATCTGCTATCCTCTAGAAGGGAGGGAGGTATGTGCCTGACTGACTGAAGTCAGATCATTATAACTATTCATTGAACATTTGGTGATGTCGATGTAGTTGATGATAGGTAGAGCTTCCTCTCCAAAGATGTCTGTCTACCACCATTTTTTTTTCTTTTTTCTTGCCTCTGTGTTTCCTTGAAGTTACCAGTGGAGCTCTCCCCATGTCAGATTAAAGCAATACCTAGAAGAAATAAACCTATATGGGCTATGCCACTCTTACAGTTCTTTCTTGTCACTTCTATATAATCTCATCTTGTAAGGTCGAGGTTTTTAAAGCAAGAGGATCCATCAAAGTTACACATTTTTCTTTGTCTGAATTTCATTCAAAATCACCTTAAGGTTTTATTGAAAAATAAATTCAAGAAGTATGATCAAAATATGTTATATGAATGAATGAAAATGTCACAACAAAGCCCATTGTTTTGTGCAATTAACATATGCAAATGAGAAAAGTTAAATTAAAAAGATAAATTTGCCTTCAAAGACTAAAAATTTGCTAAAAATTTGCTAAAAATATCAGGGATATTCAATATACAAAGGAATTCTCAAAAGGGAGTTCCAGAAAAGTTTGATTAAAGGTCCACAGTTAAAATAACAGTTATATACTAAATTGGCCCTAGTATGTAAAGAACCGGAAAGAGTGTCATCCTCACCTGAATATTAAGAGCTGAGATACAAAGGCAACACAGTTATCCCTGTCAAAGAAAGGCGGATTCAAATACTGGTTTACATGTACCAGAGCATGCTTGGAACTTACGTGTACCAGAGCTGTCATGTAACTAAGTAAGAAGAAATCAGCTAAAATTCTAACAAGTTGCCAAAGGCCAAGTTTGAACTAATATGACAGGAAAGATCCCCAGGAGCCCCCCACACAAGAGAGAGCTTATACTTCCTGCAGATTCATGTTCCCAATCTATCACAATGAAGAATGAGGGCAGGTAGGATATTCAAGACAGCTGGCCAAGGTAGTGCAGCATGCAGAAGGGGACTGGTCCCCTTAGAGAACACAAAAACCTAATCTGGATCCCTTGCCAAGTCCCCTCTCCCATAAGAAGCAAAAGCACTGGGGAAGGGCAGTTAATACAGTTGCACCCCTACAAGACACATGTAAAGACCTACCACTACCACCTATGGAGAAGTAGGAAGATTTCTAAGTCCATGATCCCATGCCTATACCATTGAAGTCTCCCATCACTAGGGGAAGGTGGGGGCTCTGTTCTATCCAAGACACCCTACAAAAATACTTGGATACAAAGAAGAATGAGGGCAGAATACTAAGAAAATTCCACCACAGAGGCTCAGGCACATGGGGCCTACTCAGTGTAGGTCCTGGACAGGACCACAGAATAGTGGAAATGAGGAAGCTATTGTAACTATCCAGGGGAAGACAGTAATGGTGGCTTGAAGTAAGAAGTGGATTTTAGATCAATTCTGAAGGAACAGCTAACATTTCTACATGGTTTGGTTGTGGGGTAGGAGTAGGGTGTCACAAATCTGCTTTGCTCTAGACAATCCCAGATTAAGGCTGTGGTGTAGGAGTGAGTGGCAATAGCATTTCTTTTCACTCTAAAAGCATCCTGGTTTTCCCAATAAATTATATTGATTCCCTAAATTTGAGAAATGGAGAGGAGTCAGGCTACCGGCAAGTTTCAGGGAAGAGTAACTGATGGAATGCAGTTCTGAAATGGAGAAGTCTGCAGTTGGTACAAACTGGGGGAATGTGGCAGGAGATCAGTTTTATTTGTGTTGAATTCAAGATGTCCATGTGATACCTAAGTTGGAAATATCAAGTAAACAATTTGATGTTCAAGTCCATAGTTGAGGCTCACAGGGTGGGCCGGAGATATAAGTTCAAGACTCATCAGCATATATGTAGATGGTACTTAAAGCAGTTAGACTGGATCAGGTCGGATGAGGGAATGTGGGCTACTCCAACTCAACAACAGACTAAAGGTTCAACTACCAAAGTACGAGAAAAGCCAATAGAATGCTACATCCTGGATCTCCAGTGAAGAATATGAAACTACATCTAAAAATGTATCATATATTCCAAATTTTACACAGTCATATTGACTTTTCTCCAAATTAAACTGTTAACAAGCTTTAAAAAATGATAAGTACCTGGAAAAACATTCTTTTATTATGTAAGGGCAGAGATGCACTAAGAGACAAGATGATACATTTACCACATCAGAAGACTTGGGGTTTAGTTAAAATTCAATGTTAACTTGCTTTATAAACTAACATCAGTCCTCTTCATACTTGATTTGTGTTTCAAGTCCCTCATTTGCTAAGTTTTTAGTCCTTTACTCACTCAGCATTTATTGAGTGTACACCAAGTGCAAAGCCAAGGCAGTAGCAAAATCACATCACCTAGCCAGGTGCTCTGATGCTCACCTATAATCTCAGCAACTTGAGAGGCGGAGGCAAGAGGATCAAGAGTTTGAGGCCAGAGACAGTTTGTGCAATTTAGTGAGACCCTGTCTCAAAATTTAAAAAGGGAGGGGGTATGGAGGTACAGCCCAATGGTAGAGCACTTGCCTACCATGACTGAGAAACCCTGGGTTCAACATTCTGTTCTGAAAAAAAAAATCACATTGCCTAATTATTAAGACAAGTGTGATAACATAAGGGCTCTGGGCAGTTCACTGAGTAATAAGCTACATGTCATGCATGATTTTGCTCAGTATTTTTCTCTGAAGCTTCTTTAAATCTTAGATTTGCTATAATTACATCTCTTATATGCCTTTGGTGTGGTTTTAATAAAAATTAGAAGCAAGACCAAGGACTTTCTCTCAACATGCATTCATATTTATTTTCAGGTTTTGAGTGCCCAAGCTCTGCCCTACCTCTGGTATTATAAAGATGAATAAACTATCCTCAAGCAGCTCACAATCCAACAGAATGACTCAGGTGAACAAAAAGATACAATACAACGTGCTTTCCTAAGACTTTTCTCAGTTACCTTTCTCTACTAAGCGAAGGCCAGATCTAGATAATGAACCACAGAAGGTAAAGCTTCCTTATACTATTATAAAGTTTGAAATATTTTAGTAGATTTCATATTAGAGAGGAAAATTCTTCACTTCCCATCAATTTAGAATAAAGTAACTAAAATACCTTAAGAACCTCCTAGACACAAGTGAATTCCTTGACAGCAACTATTGTCTTAAATGTTTCTTGACCAAATAGTGAATTTTGTCAAGCCAAAATAATGCAGAAGAAAGTAGGAAATAAAGTGACAATAAAATTAACGTATTGAAGCTCCAAAACCTAACATCTTGACAGCCATTTCCAGGAGCACTCATCCCTCTAAGATATAGCCATGAATATCACCTTAGAATCCTCTCCAGGGTTCTCTGAAATTCTGCAGACTAGCATCCTTGTAGTTTGGCCCTCCTTAATAACAGACCAATGTTTTGTTGATTTAAAATTAAATTCCATCAGAACTGACAACCCCAAGAATGAGAAAATAAGTGATTTAAAATACCCTAGGGAGGGAGGATGCATATTTTCATTCTCTTACTCATATACAGTTTCTTTGTTATTGAGAATGTAGGATCTCATTACGAGTGGAAACAAAAAAATGTTTCCCTTCCTAAGGGCAAAGCCAAAATGTGAAAAGGCAAACTTTGGAGGGAAAAATTAAAACTAAAAGTCCAAAATAGAAAGAGAAAATGGCTTCCAGTAGTGTCCAGCTGAATTAATAATCATAGGGCTTTTGTAATAACCAAAGGTCCTTCTTTCAGAGTCTTTCTTTCTTTCTTTTTTTCTTTTCTTTTTTTTTTTTTTTTTTTTTTTTTTTTTTTTTTTTTTTTTTTTTGCTTTTTGAGACAAGGTCTCTCAAAGTTACGCACATTGCCTCTGGTCTCAAACTTGCCTCTACCTCCCCAGCCACTAGGATTACAGGTGTGTGCCACTATGCCTGGCCAGAGTCTTTCTTTAAAGATTGTGTCACTCAGTATTTCATTTTAAAAAGAGACAGTTGTATCTCCAGAATGAAAAACTCAATTTTCAGCAACCACAGAGAGGTTAATTATGCTTACTGATTGTGACCTTTAAGGCAAACCAGGTTCTTGGATGATTTAGGTATAAATCTATTTACAAAAAGGCTTTCAAAGTACAGATTTTTCCATTGCAATTTGTTAAACTGGTGGTTGATTGGTCTTCATCCAGTTTCTCTCATCTGTTAGGTTAGAGGTATTGATTTAATATGAGTCTAAGAAGAAAGATTGTATATTTCATTTGAAAAATTCAATACATGTCATATTCAAACAATAACCTTTTAAATTGATTTCTAAGTCCAACCTATATAATTTTCAAATATGTGAGTAGACCTCAAAGAATGAGATTGCTTTTTGCCTTATAGGCATGATTGCAGATGAGGTCTCCATTAAGACTATTTTTCAGCTTTTAAAAAAATTTAAATGACACCCTAATAATAGTTAACTTCTAAGCATAAAACATTAGCACTGACCTTAGGCAAATAAAAGATATAGTTAATGTATCATAGGAAATGTAATACTTTGTACTTCTACCTCAGTTTTTATCCAAACAATAATAAAAATATTACAAAAGAAGGCAGTCTTTATCTCCCAAGATTAACATTATTGCTATAATAGGCAATATGACAAATAATGCTTTAGAACCAAAAGGTTATACCTGATATGAAGTGCTTTAGTCATGGCTCATAACTGTGCAAAGTCTTGCAGGAAGCGCCCACCATGCCAGTGTGCATAGACAACATGACAGGGAAGAAGATGAAATTTCAGGGATGCCAGAATGACCATCTGCTCTGTTTCCCCTATTAGCCTCTCATAGTACCAAAGATTCTTACCAACAATGGCTCTATTCAAAAGTAAAATATGAAAACTGGTAGGAACAAATCAATAGGTTGTTACCACTAGCCAGTATGTGACTAAGTTTCAGTAGCTGCCCCTTTGGAAAGAAAAGAATGTGTACAATTCAGGTGTCATTGTGAGGGTTAAAATAATCAATACATGGAAAATACTTAGAACAGTACCTTCAGATTCTATGTTCCCAATGAATTGCATATATATGTGATGTGATGAGATGTGTGTGTTTGTGTGTGTGTATAAAATTATAACTGTTGTTGTAGTTAGGTGCCATCCAGTCAGTGTGCAACTCATAGCGAAACAGTATTGTTAGTTCTTCTGTTATTCATAGGGTTTTCAATGGCTGATTGTTTTCTGGGAGTGGGTTGCTGGGTACTTCACCCATTCCTACAGTACTTAGTGTTCCCAGGCATCCTCCCATCCAAGTACTAACGAGGCCCAACCCTGCTTAGCTTCTAATATCTGACAGGATCAGATGCCACAGTGGTACAGCTGCATAATTATAACCAGCCGATATATATCATATATAAAACTCACATAAGCTCAATAATAGTTATGAATATTGAATAGGAAACTATTACACGGTAATAGAATATTAGATGAGTTAGAAAGAAACCCAAAACACTACGAAGACTTCTTTTCCATCCAGGGATGCTAGAATAAAGATTTAAATATGCAACAAATCACGGAGAATTGATAAAAGAATAGCTTATATCCTTATATTCTATGTTGGCAATCATGACCACCATTGTACTTTTAGTCGTATCTCTCCTATAGCTGTTAACATTTGTAAGTGCCACCTGAAACTTTCGTGTGCTGATTTCAACATAAATACTTTACCTAGAAAGTTTCAAATCCATTAGAATAATATTTCCTTACATTGTTACAGAAGGATATTTCAAGGAGCAATCCTAGTTATGTGTAGTCACTGATACCCACTCTCAGAGGCTTCTTCCATAGGCACCATATGAACAGATGACATATCATACAAAGCCCAGATGCATGCGAGACAAGTACTTTATCACTGAGCCACAACCTCAGCCCCAAAGCCCAAGTAGACAAGCAAAGCACTGAGATTTTCCCGAGTTAAAATAAATCAAATAGGCATCTGGATTTTTAAAAAAATGTATTTCAAATATCTTCATTATGCAACAATTAAAATGTTTTAATGCCTAAATGAATGGAGATACAGTTAGGCAGAACTGGATCTTTTGGATGAACATTAAAAACACATACACACAAAATTTTTCAATGAATAATCAGTTCCAAGCTGGGATTTAGATCAGTTGAGCTGGGATTTAGCTCAGTTGGTAGAGCACTGCGCTGCAGTCTCTGAGGTCCCGAGTTCAATTCCCAGCACCGCAAAAAAATGGGAGAAGGACCTGGCAATCCACTCCCATGGCAATCCCGAAACAGTCAGCCATTGAAAACCCTATGAGGGTCACTATGAGTCGGATACCGACTCGACGGCACCCAACAACAACAACAACAACAACAATCAGTTCCAGACTGCTTGGTGCACAGAACCTTGTAAATACAAGTCAATCCTGAAACATAACACTTAGGATTGTCTCCCAACAAACTCTTTTGTGTGATTTGTTGTTGTTTGTTGTTGTTGTTAGTTGCTATTCAGTTGGGTCCAACTCATAGCAACCCTATGTACAAAGCAAGAAACACTCCCTGACACTGTGCCATGCCTGGCACTATTGTCACTGCTTCTCTCCTATTCATAGGGTTTTCAATTGCAGATTGTTTCAGGAGTGGATTGCCAGGTCATTCTCCCAAGCCTACAGCACCTTATACTCTCAGGTGGTCTCCTATCCAAGAACTAACCAGGCTGATCCTGCTTAGTTTCCAAGATCAAAGGGGTTGGATGCCAGGGTGCTATGCCTGCAGACTTTCTGGGTGGTTAAATGGCACAAAATCCGCTTCAGATTGGTTCTGACCTAGTTTTATACTCTGACATGAATGTATTTAAGACAAAGAAAGAACAATACATTAAAAAGTTGATGGCTGACAGAAGAATGGATAAAAAACTATGGTACATATACACAATGGAATACTACTCAGCAATAAAAAATGAAATAATGTCATTTGCAGCAAAATGGATGGAATTGGAGAACATTATGTTAAGCAACGAACACAAGCTCAAAAAGAGAAAAACCATATGTTCTCACTCATATGTGGGAGCTGAATCACACTTAAAGGAAGAAAATACCCTATACATAAGTTGATATATAAAAATGCATAATTAAACTTAGCAAAGAAGGGACAATATAAAGAGTAGAAAGGAGGAGGGAGGGAACAGGCAGAGGGAAGAAAAGATTGCAGAAGGTGGGATGGGGAGGAGAGTCAATGTGGTGGGATGAAGGGGGAGAGGATGATCTCAATGTAAACAGTGCAACTTCATGAGGACATCGGAAAAATAGGGGAATATCACCCAAATATGCATTTGAGTTTTACTACATATTAGCCATTAGGCTCCATAAACCTTGTGGGTTGATGGAAGTGTTGCCATAAGTGATGTAAAGGATGCATAATGTGAAAAGCAAATGCTGCATTACTCTGTATCCCATCATCATTTACTAACAAAGGGAGATAAAAACATTTTTAAATATTTTTAAAAGTTGATGGCTGTGTTTATCACAAATGTTATTTCTCTTTCTTTCTTTCTTTCTTTCTTTCTTTCTTTCTTTCTTTCTTTCTTTTTTGTAGTACTGGGGGTTGAAATAGGACCTTGTGTATTCTTTGTAAGCACTCTGCTACTGGACTATACCCCATCCTCTTTTCTATTTTGTTTTATCTTGAAACAGGGTCTTGCTAAATTGTGCAGGTTGCTTCAGGCCTCGAATGTGTGATCCTCTTGACTCAGCCTCCTGAGTCACTGGGATTACAGATGTGTACCAGCCCACCTGACTTCACAAATGTTATTTCAACGTGGGTCTGTTCATGGAAGCAAGTTGAAAGTGGTCCTTTGCCATTTGAGGGCAATAGACAGCAAGGACTTTAGTGCGGTTGTACACTAATCTTGCTTACCATGTGATACTGAAAATCCAAGAAAGACTCAATCTCTTGACAGCCTTGAAATTAATTCATCTGGTCATGGACCCCAAAACATTAAAGGACTGGCTGGCACTTCATTGTTCCATCTGGAAGACTACCACATCCTAAAATTTCACCTTTTCCTGAACCCTTGCTCATCTATTAACATAACCTTTTGCAGAGAAAAACCTCACTTAATACTAGTTGATTTTTTTTAAAAAGGAAAGACTTGAGACAAGCATCCTTAAAGGCATGCACAATAAAATGTTATTTTGAAAAGCCTGAGAAAGTTGTGCAATTTGGCATAACTATACTGATATTTTTCATAGAAATGGCCCTGAGGAAAACCTTCATAGAGACCCCTGGCTTTCCCCAAAACATATAGGCCAATAAGAACAGTATCCTATGTGCTAATGATACAATAAGCCAAACTCACTTACTATAAGGGTCTAACTCATAATTAATAAAAGTGAATTTACAGAGGTCTCTGAAAGTACAATTCCTTTTGTTGTAAACAGAGACAAAGTTTTGAAATAAAAAAAAAACAGCCTATAGATTGGAAGAAAATATTTCCCAGCTGTTCATCAGACAGAGGATTAACATTTAGAACATATAAAGAACTCAAAAAATTATATACCAAAAAACCAAACTATCCACTCAAAAAAATGTGCAAAAGAACTGAAATACAAATCATATGATGTCATAGCCAACAACCTTATCCATTAGGGAAAAGCAAATCAAAGCAACATTGAGATATTATCTCACCCAAGTCAGAATGGTTAACATTAACAAAACAAACAACAACAAATGCTGGTGAGGATTCAGAGAGAAAGGAATACTACTATACTGTTGGAGGGAACGCAGATAGGTGAAGCCACTATGGAAATCAATATGGAGGTTTTTCAAAAAACTGAAAGTAGAACTACGATACAACCTACCTATACCACTTCCTGGGTATATATCTAAAGAAATATAAGTCAATATAGAACAGAGATATCTGCATACCCACATTCATTGTAGCTTTACTCACAATAGCAAAGATATAGAAACAACATAGGTGTCCATCATCAGATGAATGGATAAGAACTATATACACTATGGAGTATTACTCAGCCATAAAGAAAATAAAAATATGGAATTTGCTGGAAAATGGGTGAAACTAGAGACCATCATTTTAAGAGAAATAAGCCAGCCTCAAAAAGATAAACATTACACGTTTTCTCTCACATGTGCAAGCAAGACTTCAATATATATTTCAATATTAAAACATATAGGTCATGAACATAGAAGTGGCCTATGTAGGGAATGATAATAGACTAAAGAAAAGGGGAGGAGGAAAGAAGAAAGGGAAATGCGAGAAAGGAAAGGAAATTTAAGACTATGTCACCCATAAGACAAAATTAGGACATAGGTAGCTAACTAGCTAAACACACAAATAAGACATACAAGTAGAAGGGAGACCACTGGAGCAGGGAGAGGATTAGGGAGGGAACATGAAAGGAGAATGGGGGAAGTGAACACAAGCAATGTACAATGAAATGCGTGTATGAAAACATCATGAGATCCATTATACTGTACCTTAAAAGTTACTAATAATAAAAAATAAGAAAAATAAATAAAGAAAACAGAGCCACTGAAAGGAATGAAGTCAGTTTGGTCACTACATCAGGTCAAGTTACATGAATAGGAATGTGAATGTATCCTACTTACATTCTTAGTCACATAAACAGGATAAGTAGCTGGTGGGGAGGCCCTCCCCTTCTTCTCTATTAAAGTTTAAATCCAATCCCTAACTACCAAGCATAAGCAGACCACCAAGGACTATCCTGTAGTTTCCATCTATTCTCTCAATTCCATCTCTGTGTCTGTGTCTCTACCACTGTGTGTGCCTCTCTGTGTTCTTCACTCCATCTCTCCTACTCTCAATCTCTGTTTTCATAAATATTGTCTGAACTAGTCAGAATTAACTTGTTCAGTGATTGCTGGGCAGTATGTATCAGATCATTTTTCACTAAGGACATCAGCTGTAAATTGTGGTGTCAGGAAGGAGGAATTTAGAATTATATGACCATTAGTTTTGAGGCAGTACTGATATTTTAAATGGAAAAACACCTAAGAACTCCTATATCAGGGATTAATTTTTTGTTTCCCCAACTTACCCATCCCCTTATATGTAGCTCTTCTGTCAACTAAAGGAAGGAATTGGTTGCTTGCCATGTCGTAGTCTGGTGTGGTATGAGTATATGAAGTGTGACCATAAAATATCAAAATGAACTTTTCATCAAAAATACCTGTCTTATGTGTACTAGGGAGTTTCAAGAAAATATTTATTCCCAAACACAGTGGAAGGCTGTGCAATGGTACCACTGCTTGAGATATTTTTGAAATTCCTTTGTAATTCTCTTTTGGGATTGCAGCATATCTGTTTCTTTAGCTAGAAATAATCTCTGAAGTTTGAATGGTATGTTATTTTTGAAATCCATTAAAACTCATTTAAGGTTAAATACAGTGATTAACATTGTTTAACTATCATTTGGGGTCAAAACAAAATATGGCCATAAATTTCAAGCCAGAATGTTATTCTTCTTTTACTTCTTTCAGTATCTTACACGCTAGCACAGACTCAACACATACTAATAGAAATAGATAACGGATTTTAATTGACTGGGTCATAAACTAGGTCTGAAGGCCATTCTGAGAGTTTTCAGACTAACCACAGAATCTCACTAGGTGTCATCCTTGGGTGGAATAGTGCTAATTCAAAATATGAATATTCAAGTATTTTTTAAAATCTCCTTAATGTATAGCCAAATTCCTAGCATATATCCATTGACAAGGTATGGTCATTTTACTAGCACATTTACCTAGCCTAATGTCTGCTCTGATTTCCTATTAATGAGTGATACACACTAATCTGTGATTTCCACTTTGGTTTATAGAAGGACTTCAGCATTTGCGTAAAGGATTAGATAGTAAATATTTTAAGCTTTGCAGGCCAAGTAGCAAAACTGAGAATATTATGTAGATATTTTATGTAATAAAACAAACCTCTACAAACGTATTATTAATGAAATTCAAAATATAAAAACAATACTACTAACTGAGCACTTTTTTAATAAGACAGATCTAATAATGACAAGAATGGGATTCTATTAGGGTGATGACATTTCACTTAATTGGAATCATAGTTAATGATTTGTATCATCAAATTGATTGTGAATGTTCATCTGTAAAAACCATTCTTCAGCTAAAATAAAAAAGACAAAAAAATGCTGGTGAGGATGCAGAAAAAGGGAACTCGTACTGCTGGTGGCAATGGAAACTGGTACAGCTGTTATGGAAAATAGTATAGACATTCCTCCATAAACTAAAAATAGAACTACCATATGATCCAATAATCCCAGTACTGGGTATATATCCCAAGGAAGGAAATTAGTATGCTGATGAGATATCTATACTCCCATGGTCACAATAGGCAAGATATGCAATCAATCTAGGTGTCCACTGATGAATGGATAAAGAAAATGTGGTGTGTTTATACAATGGAATATTATTCGGGTATAAAAAAGAATGAAATCTTGCCATTTGTAGTGACATGGATGAGACTGGAGGTATCATGTTAAGTAAAATAAGACAGGCATAGAAGACAAACACTGCATCATTCATATGAGGAAGTTAAAAGAGTTGATCTCATAAAGTAGAAAATACAATAGTAGTTATCACGAAACAGCATGAGAAAACTGAAAGTACTTTGAGAGACTCAGGAGTTGGGTAACCTAAAAAATTTATTGCTACAGCAAGGTCAGCCCACGGAAATGAGTCCTCTCAGGACTGACCCCAAACCCCAGTTCTCTTGGGGTTATATAGCTCACAGGGTGGGGGTTGTAGGCCAAAACCACATGTGCACCACCTACATGATTATCTGTATGTGGGTTAAGCTAGTTACCATGGAAATAGGTAGGTAACATCTACATGATACAAGAAATTGGGAAGCAGATTACAGGGTGGAGACCACATTCAATATACAGACGTTAGCAGTTTTAAGAAACCGGAAAGCAGATTATACAGTGGAGGCAGGCGGATAAGAAGAAAGGAAGCATGAGGTGACCTAGAGGATGAAATGTATAAGTTTTAAACAAGGACTATTAAGTTCTAGTAATTACATTTTAAGCAAACATTATAACATCTTAACTTTTGATTTAAATTTTTCTGCAACAATCAGAGGCTGGGAAAACGGAGGAGGAAAGGATAGACTGGTCGTTAAATTGGTACAAAAATATAGTTAGTAGGAGGATTAAGTTCTAGAGTTCTGTAGCACAGTAGTATGACTATAGTTGACAATTTACTGTGCATTTCAAAAGAGCTAGAAGAGAGGATTTAGAATGCTCCTAATGCACAGAAATGATAAATGTTTGAGGTGATGGGTATTCTAATTACCCTGATTTTATTATTATACATTTTACCCCTTTGAATATGAAAAATTATTGTGCCCATTAAAATAAAATTGAGAAATTCAGAATATAACTAAAAATCTTTCTTCACTTGTGTTATACAAAAAAAGGCATTGGGCTGAATTTGGCCCATGGGCTATGGTTTGCCAACTCCAGGCAGAGTGGCTGTGAGAAGCCATCATTGACTACAGGAGTTCATTTATTCTCTAAGCAGATGTGGAAGGAAAGAGTCTGTAGGCCCAGAACATTCTGTAAATCTGGTAGCCTTAACTGTTCCCGAGCCTTTCTCCCAGGCACTCAAGAATAGAAAACAGCTTCAGAGAGAGACTAAGACACCTTGGAGGTAAAAGTTTCTGAAAACAGTTCTCAGAGTTACCAATTTCATTAACTCAAAGACAGAAAGTTATTCAAATGTTAATATGTCTGAAATCAGGTTGGGCCTTACAATCAAGAACTCAATTTAATTGGCAGGATTTTCTTCTTTTTTGGTGCAAATAAAACAAGAGTAGACATCTATGTGTCTATGAAGTATGGTAATATTTCTCACTCAATGCTACAATTACCCCAGAGTCTCTTTATCCCTGCCTGAGTAACTACCTTTCTTGTTAGAGCTTATGTTCTGCTTTCTTTGTTGCCACAGAAAAGGGCCTTTTTGGAAATGTTATTCCCAGTGAAAGCCATGCATGAAGCTAGCAATTCTGGATTAGTTGGTAGCTGGGTGTGATAGGACATTGTTTAAGGATAGACATTCTTGTAAAATTGGAGTTTACCTTTTTAAAAAATAGAAATTCCTTTTCTTACAACTGACAAGAGCAAGAGGAGAATCCTTGAAGGTTGTAAACCCAGCATATAACCTCTCCCTTCTGGATTAGCATCCCTGGAGGAGAAAACCAGTCAGCCTCCTGAGCTGGCATAGAGCCCAGTTCCCTTGACAACTGTCTCTCCAAATCTGATGCCAGGCGCCACCTGCTGGCCATATTGAGCAGGCACAAAAACCAGGCATCCTGTTGAAGGAAAGGTGGGGAGAGATTTATGGAGGGCAAAGGAAGTTTGAAGGGCATGCCAAGATTGGAACATACAGAAACAAGGAGGCAGACTCTAACCAGATAAGGTGTTATGACACGTGTGTCTGCTTGGCCACGTGGGATATGGTTGCAATATATGAGTAATCATAATGTAATATAACTTTTTTTTCAAGGAAATAAGACATTCCTGTGTAAAATGCACCAGAATAAAAGTCAAATGTCCTCAGCATTATTTCTGGCTTTGACATTAATCAACAGATTGTTATGTGGTAGACATTGTAGTAGCTATTTGGACCTAGCATTGTGCTGGATACATACAGATTATTTCATTCAAACCACATGAGGGACACATTAAACCTATAAAGTTTAAGTTATGAGGGAGATATTAAAATTCCATTAGGAGACTGGGCTCAAGGAGGTTAAATAATTTCCCCAAGTTCACATAGCCTATATGTGTCAAGGCTGAAATGGAAATTTTCTCCTTGGCATTGAGCTCACTACTGAATGGGCTCCCAATTAACATTTGTTTACTGAAGAAAACTCAGATCTGCAGGGCTCCACAGTCGCCATTCATCACCCCCACACAGCATCCATGGTGCCACTACTCTCAGGGCCATGGCTTAGGATGTCTGCCTCTCCTTTCTATTGCCTGTGCAATATCCTTGTCGTTGTTAGGTGCCTTTGAGTCAAATCTGACTCATAGCAACCCTTATAGAGTTTTCAATGGCTGATTGTTTCAGGATTGCCATGCCCTTCTCCTGTTTTTGTGGTGCTGGGAATCAAATTCAGGGCCTCAGACTGCAGAGCGGCACTCTACCAACTAAGCTAAATCCCAAAGTGCAATATTCTAGAAGTGGCATTTGAGGCAGAACTCAGGAGATTTAACCCCATGGGAGGCCACATCCTCTTAGTCAGGAGGCAGGACGACAGAAGTCAAGAGAACAGCAAACATGAAAAAGCCTCACCAGAGGCCTGATCACAGACTAAAATTAGTTACTGGGAGTAAAGATGTTCACTCATAGCCAAGGCTATTCTAAATTCTTAGAAAAATTTGCTCCTAATTTCCTCCCCCTCCTCCTGTTCTTATTCTTTCTCTTGAGTGACTCCTGGTTTTATCTAATATCAAATGATATCCCCATACAACTCAGGGTTCCAGAGTTATTTCCACCACCTGTGGTTATCTGAACTCTCTATCCTTCTGCAAATGCCAAGAATTGCATCACATCATTGCAGCAACAGTCTACACCATCCTCCCAGGCATCATTTCCCTCTAGCACCACACATCTCCCGGGCCAGAGATGAATCACAAACATAAGGAAAGAAAATGCATAAACATATGGAGGAAATAAAACTCTCCCAGAAAGTGGCAGAATTTATTTTCACTCTCCAGGAGCTGTCCTCCAGACTTGCAAACCTCCACCTTCTTGAAAAAGTATCTGGAAGTTCAGAATTACTTTCATCTGGCAAACACATGAGCTGTATCCTATATTTTGTATCTATTTTCTCACTGAAGACTTTCAGGAGCGCCACAGGAAGAGCATTTCTCTAATCTTTTACCATCTGCACTTTTGAATGGCTTAGGGTTCATTTAGGGGAACTCATAAAGAAAAAATAGTAATAATTTGAATCCCAGGGAAGCTTTGAGTAAATGAGATCATGTCTATGAAAGTTATGTGTAAGCTGGAAAGTACGATGATTGTGTCAGGGTTCAGTTTTGTATTATGCACATAAAGGATTTAGTATAAGAATTAGATTTTACACTAAACATGGGAGGAGTTGAGGAAGTTAAAGTCTGGAAGGGGAAGGAAGAAAATCAGAGACAGAGTCATTAGGCAATGTAAGTAAAGCCCTGGCACAGTTCTTCCACCTTCCTAAGGCTCAATTTCCTTGCCTGTTATGCTAAGACTGGAGGCTCTAGAACCTCCTTGTAGACATTCAAAGCCTAGGTCTGATACTTACTAGCTGTGTAACCTGGGAAAGTTACTTCAGTTCTATATAACTCATCTCCTCATTTATAAAATAAGTGTAACAGCATCTATTTAATAGGACTGCTGTAAGAATCCAATAAAATGATACTTAGAACAGTGCCTGGAAGGTATAAGCACTCAGAAAATGTAATAATATTTACCATCATTGGAGCCTAGTGATGACTAAATGAGATGAACATCAAGCCACTAGCTCATTACCTAGAATATGGTAAATACTCAGGAAATAGTGTCTATGAGCTATGGTGACTTAGGATTTTGAGTCACCGATATTATAAGTACAATGTAGAAAGTTTAGAGGTTGAAAATGCTAGGATATATTGAGGAATAACAACTCATGTGGCTGGAGGATAGGTTCTGAGGAGAACCAATAGGAACCAAGACTGCAGAGATATGTCAAGTCTGAAGCAAGCATGTGACTACCATATAAACAACAAAGAGCCAGGGCATGCCCTAGAAACTGATCTAATGAGACATGCTTTTAAAGGATTAACCAGCACAGCTTGTACACAAAATGGGAGAATGGGGGAGGGAATCAAATCTACAGAAAGACTGGTTAGTTACATAGTCCTTGCAATGATCTAGGGAATCTATGAATTATGACTGTCAGTATGGAGTGAAGAGATTGAGTAAAGATATGTCACATGGCAGAACAAAAAGACCATGGAACTTAATTGGATATAGGATATAATGAAGAAGAGGGATCAAAGGCAGTTTTTCACTTAAGGAAGTCATTGGGGGAAGATGATGGTTTGAGCATGTGTAAATCTTCATTCTGAAGACCAGTTTAAAATGTGTAGTCTGGAGCTCAGGAGTGATGTCAGGACTGGAGATGATGATATGAAATTCCTCTGACAACAGTCATGAGAATAGAAGACAAATGCCCTCACTGCCAAGCTCACTTTGCTTTATTTGTTTATTTGTTTTTTTTAACAGATTCTATTTATTTTTTCTTTTAAATGTTCTTTTTAAATTAGTAATTCTTTAGTGTTCAAATTAATGATTTTAATGATGACATTTCCACACATGCATATCATTGTTCACTGGTCATATTCACCCCCTCACGTCCCCCATCCCACCTCCTGTTGATCCCCTTCCTCCTTTCAAATGGTCTCCCTTCTGGCCAAGCTCACTTTGGAAAAAGAAAAAGGAAATTCTCAATATAATATTATCAATTCTTACTTAACAATGTATGTATGTGTGTATATAGGTAAAAATATATAAAAATTATGGCTGATTTATTCCAAGAATTTAAGGATAGTTTAACAATAGTGATCATCCCACTAGAGGCAGAAGAAACTATCTGATAGAATTCAATGTCCATTATATTTAAAAAATTTCTTAATAAACTAAGAATAGAAGAGAAATTTCTTAACATGATAAGGAGTGTCTCCCAAAATGTATAGCAAACTCTATACTCATTGGTATAACATTAGAAACATATCTTTTAAAACTCAAAACTAGACAAAAACATCCTCTACTATCATTTTCACTTAGCATTGCACTATAGACCCAAACCAATGCAGCAAAACAAAGAAAGATAAAATAACTATAAAATAATAAACACAGGGAATTACAGTGTAAGATGGCAGATTTGAGGAAGCCTCCATGAAATGTGGAAAATAAAAGAGTCAGAACAGGAAGGAATAGACTCTATTCCAAAGACAGAAAGACTGGGGTGGGGGGGAAAGTAAGAAAAACCACAAAGGAGATTATGGGATGATCCTAGAGTGCAGAATGCAGATGAACAGCAAGAAGGAGTGAGCAGGACACATCTCCAGGCAAGGTTTCAGAGAGGTAAGCCAAACATCCCTGGCCATCAAACTGGCAGTACCACAGGAAAAGCCTTCAGTCCTTGAAGCCCGTGGACTCTTTAGGGGATTTGGTAATACAGGAGCTCTTCCTGGCTGAGGGTGGGGGTCAACATTGGAGAAAAGAGTCACTTTGCCACTTCTCTTATCTCAGAGGGCCATGAGCAGGCACCATCTTGAGAAAGAATGTATTGTGTGAGTCTGAGCTACTCCTGGGGCCGGAAAACAAAGATCAATCATCAATGAGAGAGCCTGGGGGTGACCTGCCACAACCCCAGTGTGTGACACAGCTGTACCAGGGAGTTACAGTGAGGGTGAAGGTGAGATACTGACACACTGAGAGGTTTGGTCAGTAGTAGCCCCAAGAAAGGAGGACAGGCACTAAACTCAACCCCTGGAGATAGGATACAACTCCATCTCCTGAGGGGAACTGACAACTCTGAGTTGAAGTCAGATAAAAGGCTCCATCTTCAACTAACCATCACTTCCACCTAACAGACTCCAATATTAGATGTCACAGAAAGAATCTGCTTCAGCACCACTTGTTTTTCTTTCTTCTTGCTGTGTAGGGATTGAACCCAATGGCCTTGCATGGCGCAGGTGCTGTGCCACTGTGCAGTACTCATATCACTTTGCTTATTTTTGCTTTGAGATTGGATCTCATTGAATTGCACAGGCTGCCTCTGGCCTGAGCATTCTGCTTCAGCATCCTGAGATGCTGGGAATGCAGGAACACAACACAGTGTCTGGCTGGGTTTTTTTCTTTTCTTTTCTTTTCTCCTCTCTTTTCATTGTTAATTTTGTTTTCCTCATTTCTCTTTTCTCTAAGGTAATTTTTAATGTTTTTTTTTCAGTTGTTCTTATCTTTTGCTGCCTGTGTCTCTTTTTCTATTAGTATATTTTTATCATTCTTATTTTTTAAAAAAGAACCTCTTAGGCTTTTTACTCCTTATTGTTCTTCTTATGTTTACCTACATTGTCTAAACTTTTTTTTATCGTTTTTTAATCATTTGATCTTTTCCTTCCCACATCCTAACATTTATTTCCTTGCTAGATCTTTTTTCGTTTCTTTAACTTAACCCTTGCAGCTTCCTATTCTATCCCCTTTCTCTGCCTGCCTTTTTTATTTCAGGGAATTACTATATTTAACTTCACCCTAAATAATTTGTAATTTCACAGCTTACTCTATATTACTACAGCCATTCTCTGTTACATGGGCATCGTTGGTATAGTTGGCTTTAACTAATGTATTTCTGTATCTAGTTTGATTGGTATTGTACCTATTACAGTAGTTTGTCCCCTCCTCTAGCACTGGTATTGGAGGTTGAGATCTCAAGAGAAAGCAGTTTCCTAAGAAGATCCTCATATAAAATAGGAAGAGATAACCATCCCAACAGATGCATAAATCACAAAGCAGAGACATAAGAAACATAAAAAAGCAAGGCATCATGTCTCCTCCAAAAGATCATAATTGCTTAAATATTGAATTCAAAGATACTGAAAAGGTCGAAATGTCAGACAAAGAATTCAAAAGTCTACTTGTAAAAATGATTAATGCCTTCAAAGAGGACACAAACAAAGAGATGAATGAAGTAAGAAAATCAGTACAGGATCTAGGTCAGAAAGTCGCCAATGTGCACGACAAAGTCAGAAAAATGGAAGAGAAATTGAGCAAGGAAATTGAGATTAAAAAAAAAAAAGCCAAACAGAAATGTTGGAAGGGAATAACTCAATAAATCAAATAAAAAACACAGTAGACTAGATCAAGCAGAAGATAGACTATCAGGGATGAAAGACAAGGTGCAAAAATACTAAATTCAGGTATCAACAAAGAAAAAAATAAAAATAATATGAACACAACTTCCAGGAGTTCTGGGACGTGATCGAGAGATCAAGCCTAGGAATCCATAGGGCAGAAGGAGATGAGATAAAAACGAAAGGTATAGAGAATCTTTTTAATGAAATTATAGCAGAAAATTTCCCAAATCTGGGGAAAGAAATGGACATCCAACCAGAAGAGGCATTCAGAGCACAAAATAGATATGACCAGAAAAGAACCTCCTCGTGACACATTATAATTACAGAACAAAGAAGCAATATTAAAAGCTGCAAGAGAAAATCACCAACTCACTTACAGAGAAAAAGCCATCAGCATTACACCAGACTTCTCTGGACAAATCCTAATATTCAGGAAAGCATAGAATGATATGTTTCAAGTCCTGAAAGTAAATAATTGACAACTAAGATTATCACAGCCAGCAAAGTTACCATTTAAAATTGATGGAGAAATAAAGACCTTCTAAGAAAAGCACATACTAAAGCAATACATGACAACTGCACCAGCACTGCAGAAGATACTTAAAGGAATCCTATGCACACAGGAGGAAGAAAGTCTCCCTCATGAGAGTATAGGGAAAAAATAAATCTCATGAGAGGGACAGATGAACTAGGAAAGAATCAGTCATATTAACTCAAAAAACCAGGAGGCATAGAATATGAATAAGGGAGAAAGAAAAAAACAAATAGTACAAAAACCAACTAGGAAAATACCCAACAATTTATAATCATTGGCAAACCCCTCTCAATTGTAACCCTACGTATAAATGGCCTTGACTCTACAATCAAAAGACATAGATTAATTGACTAGGTTAAAAAACAAGATCCAACAATTTTTTTGTCTGCAAGAAAAATAGCTCACTGTCAAGTACATTCACAGGCTGAAAATGAAAGGACAGAAATCCATATACTAAGCAGTAGAAGACAATAAAAAAAGAGGAGTAGCCATCCTTATATCTGACAAAGCAGATTTCAAATTAAAATTAATCCAAAGAGATAAAGAAGGCCATTACATATTAATAAAGGGAACATCGATCAAGAAGATGTAACAAAGGTACCTATATATGTATTGAACATCAGTGCACCCAACTTCATTAAAAAAACACTACTGGACTTAAAGGGACAGATAGGTCCAAATACAATAATAGCAGATGACTTCAATACCCCATTCTCATCAATAGATAGAACATGCAGACAAAAAAATCAACAAAGAAACTTCAGAGTTAAACACTGCAGTAGATCAAATGGACTTATCCACAGAATATTCCATCCAAAATCTACAGAATGCACATTCTTATTGGTAGCCCTTGGAACTTTCTATAAAACAGATCACATTTTAGACCATAAATCAAGTCTTAACAATACAGAAAAATCAAAATAATTTTATTTATCTTATCAGATTATAATAGAATAAAACTAGAAATGAATAAGACAAATTATAGAAACTATGCACATACATGAAAATTGAACAATGTACTATTAAATGACCAATGAGGCATTGAAGAAGTCAGGGAGGAAACTTTTAAAAATCCTAGAATCAAATGAAAATGAAAACACAACCTACCAGAACCTCTGGGCTATACCAAAGGTGGTTCTAAGACAAAAGTTTATAGCTAGTAAGTGTCTATATTAAAACATCAGAAAGGACTCAATAACTTAATGATGCACCTTAAGGTCCTAGAAAAACAAGAACAAACAAAATTCAAAATCAGTAGATGGAAAGAAATAATAAAGATCAGAGCAGAAATTAATGAAATGGAGACTAAGAAAAACAATAAAAAATTGATGAATCAAAGAGCTAACTCTTTGAAAAAATAAACAAGATTGCCAACCCCTTAGCCAAACTAACCAAATGAAAGTGAGAAGACTCAAATTAATAAAATTAGAAATGAAAAAGAGAATATTACAACAGATACCAACAAAATCTAGAGAATCATCATAGAATACTTTGAAAACTTAAATTAAAAAAAAACTGGAAAACTTAGATGAGACTGACAAACTCCTAGCCACATAGGTATGATTGGCCAAAATTAAATCAAAAGATATAAACAACTTAAACAGACCTGTAATGAGTAGCAAGATTGAAGCAGTAAGAGTCTTCCAACAAAGAAAAGCCTATGACCAGGTCGACTCACAGCTGAATTCTACAAGACCTTTAAAGAAGAATTAATATCAACAATCCTCTGTCTATTCAATAAAATAGAAATGGAAGGAACACTACCAAATTCATTTTATGAAGCCAGCATGACCCTAATACCAAAACCAGATAAGTGTACAATAAAAAAAGAAAACAACAGATAATTTCCCTGATGAACATAGATGGAAAAATCCTTAATAAAATACTTGCAAATTGACTTCAATAACACATTTAAAAGATCCTACACTATGATCAAGTTGGTTTCATTCCAGGGATGCAAATGTTTTTCCACATATGCAAGACAATAAATGTAATACAGCACATAAATAGACTCAGAGACAGGAGTCACATGATCACATCAATAGATGCAGAAAAAGCCTTTGACAAAGTTCAACACCGTTTTCATGATAAAAACCTTGAAGAAAATAGGAATTAAAAGAACGTATTTCAACATAATAAAGGCAATATTTGAAAACCTATAGCCAACATTATATTAAATGGGGAAAAACTGAAAGCATTTTCTTTAAAATCAGGAATGAGACAATTGTGTCCACTGTCTCCATTGCTATTCAATATAGTAACTGAACTATCAGCCACAGCAATAAGGCAAGAGAAAGAAATAAAAAGGATCCAAATAGGAAAGGAAGAAATCAAATTATCACTATTTGTAGATGATGTGATCCTATACTATCCTATTCCACCAGAAAACTCTTAGATCTGATAAACAATTTCAGCAAAGTAGGATATAAAATCAACATACAAATATTCATAGCTTTTCTATATACCAAATGATGCCACGGCTGAGAAAGAAAACAGGAAAACAATCCCCTTAACAATAGTTTCAAAAAAAGTACCTAGGAATAAACTTTAACTAGGAGGTGACAAACTTGTACAATGAAAACTTTGAAGCACTGAAGAAAGAAATTGAAGAAGACACCAGAATGTGGAAAAACCTTCTATGCTCCTAGATCAGAAAAAGTAATATTGTGAGAATGACTGTAATACCAAAAGCAATCTACAGATTCAATGAGATCTCCATCAAAATCCCAGTGACATTCTTCATTGTTGTTGTTAGCTGGACACTGTTCACAGAAATAGAAAAAATAATCCTAAATTTCAGATAGAAGCACAAAAGACCTTGAATCACAAAAGCAATCCTGACCAGAAAGAACAATGCAGGGTATATCACAATACATGATTTCAAATTATACTACAGAGTCATAGCAACAAAAATTGCATGGTATTGGCACAAAAACAACAATGGAACAGAATAGAGGATACAGAAATAAACCTATACAGCTATAGCCACCTGATGTTTGACAAAGGTGCCAAAAATATAAGCTGAAGAAAAGATAGCCTCTTCAACAAATGATGCTGGGGGAACTGGATATCCTCATGGAAAAGTTTGAAACTAGATCTTTGTCTCTCATCTTGTACAAAAAGCCATTCAAGATGGGTCAGAAACCTTAATATAAGATCTGGTTTGAAATTGCTAAAGGAAAACTTAGGGAAAACACTTCAAGACATAGTCATATGCAAAGGTTTTCTGAATAGAACCCTAATGGTACAGGGAATGATAGCAAGAACTGACTAATGGGATTGCATTAAATCAAAAAGCTGTTGCATAGCAAAGGACAGAGTTATCAGAGTGAAGAGATAACCTACAAAATGGGAGAAAATCTTTGCTAGCTATAGATCAGACAGGGTATTAATATTAGAATATATAAAGAGCTCAAAAATTAAATACCATAAAAGCAAAATATCCAGTCAAAAAATGGGGAATTGAACTGAACAGAGACTTCTCAAAGGGAGAAATACAAATGGCCAACAATCATATGAAAAAGTATTCAATATCTTTAGCTGTAGCAGGAAGCAAGGTCCATCAGAGAGAAAGAATCACCTGAACACCAGTATTAGTTAGAGGAAGAGGTCCATGGAGCAATGGCAGGATCTCTCTCCCGTCTCAAAATGGCCACACTCTCCAAGTTATTCTATCCTGTCCCTTAACTGGGGCTTACAGGCTAGTAGACAAAGGGGACTGTGTGTTTCTTTTTGATTAGTTTCTTTAAGCAGTCCACCAATGTTACAGAGCAATCCAAGCAGAAAGTAGGATGTCTTTGACAACAAAACCTTAAAGAAACAACTTCTAGACACCAGGGGCCATGTCTATGTGGGGGGATTTACTGCAGTGCCTCTGTGTTCAGAGAGGAAGTCCTGGTATTCCCTAGATAAGGGAGTATAGTCCTGTTCTTTGATCAGGGCAGTGGGGAATGTAAACTCCCTAGTCTTAAAGGATCCAGCGCCAGGTGTGGTTTAATTAGGTTTTCTTTCCTCATAGTCACCAGGCAAATGCAAATCAAAATTACAATGATATATCATCTCACCCCACTCAAAATGGCTAGCATCAACCAAACAAATAATAACAAATGCTAGTAAGGATTTTGGGATAAAGGAACCCTAATGCACTGCTGGTAGAAATACGAGTTGGTGCAGCCACTACAAAAATCAGTATGAAGGTTCCTTGAAAAACTAAAAATAGAACTACCATATGACCCAGCTACACCATTCCTGAGCATATACTCAAAGGAATGTAAGTCAACATACTGTAGAAATACTGGCTTATCTATGTTTATTATAGGACTATTCACAATAGCCAAAGTATGGAATCAATCTAGATATCTATCAAAAATTGAGTGGGTCATGCAAATGTGGTATACCATGGAGTTTTACTCAGCCACAAAAAAGGGCAAAATTATGGCCTTTGCTGGAAAATGGATGGAACTAGAGAGCAAAATAAACTAGACCCAGAAAGTCAAACATCATATGTTTTCTCTCATATGTGTATGTTAGACTTCAATATATACAATATTAAAATATGAAGGTCATTAAGGTAGAAGGGTCCTATGTAGGGGGAGAAAAGGAACTAAAGAGAAGGGCCAAGGGGCAACAAGAACTTAGTAATGGGGGAAAGGAGGGGGAAAATCACATGTTTTGCCCTTAAGGCAAAATCTGGGTGGATATAGACAGATGATAGGTAGATAGATAGACAGACAGACAGGCAAATAGATATACACATACACAAGACATACAAGCAGGGTGGATCATTAGTGCATAGGAAGTGGATGGGGAGCAGTCCTGAAGGAGCAATGGGGGAAGGAAACATGAGTAATGTACAATGATATCATATGTGGAAATGTCATAATGAAGCCTATTAAGTTGTACACTAAAAAATTACTAATAAAAATCAGTGGGAAAAATAAGAAACACAATACATTATTCTCAAATGTTGTCTATAGAGAAATTATTTAAAATGAATCATTAATAATTTATAGAAATTTTCCTACAAATTTGCAGAATATAAGATCAATATCTAAAAATTGATTACATTTCCAAATTCTAAGAGAGAAATGTAAGATACTATTTATAATAGCAGCAAAGATATACCAGTTGTATCAAAAAATGTATACACGTTCTAAGAGATGTTATATATGTATTACTTTTCAAAGTTGGATCACGGTAGCAATGTGTAGTATGACGTTTGCTTAAAAGATGGTGCTAATCAAATAAATGTAAAAATATGATACATTCTTAAAAGAGCAAATGGAAAGTCTTTGTACCAAGATGTGTATATTATTTTGGCACCTCTGTGAGTGCCATATACATATATATGTGATAATGAGGATAAACCAAACCAAAAATACAGAAGATTTTATGGAGAAAAAATTTTATAAACTATATTTTAGATATCCCATGAACTATATTTTAGATATCCCCCCAAATGAAGGTATACACAAAATTCATGGATAACAACACTGAATATTATAAACAGATCAATTTTCCTAAAATTCAACCATCAGTTCAATGTAATTTCAACTAAGTAACCAAAAGTTTTCATAGATTTAGCAGTATTATTTTCAAATACATATGAGAGAATGAAAGATGAAAAATGAATATGAAAAAATTTAAAAGAGAAAAACTAGATTTAGGAATTTGTCCTATGTAATATAACTGTTATCCATCAGTAATTAAGACTGTGTCATGCTTGCCAGAGAGAAAAAAAGACCAATGGAATAGAACAGAGACCCCTGAAACTGACCCATGCATATTTATAAACCTAATACAGGACATATATAGCATCACAGGTCACTGGGTAAAGGATGAACTATTCAACAGGTCATGCTAAAACAGTTTAATTTTTCTTCATGGAAAAAAATTAAAGTACATCCAAACCTCACATTAAAAAGAAAAAAAAATTCTAGGTGATTAAAAACTTGAACATGAAAAATTAAATTTTAACAATTAAAATATATTGATCTAGAAGTGGTGGTACATGCTGGTAATTCCAGCACTTGAGAGGCTGAGCCAAGAGGATCACAAGTTTGAGGCTAGTGTGGGCTACATAGCCAGATCCTATCTAAAAAAAAAAAAAAAAGTAATATATTGATCACAGATATTTGCAATTCTTATACAAAACACAAAAAAACCATAATTCATGAGGGAACATATTAATAAACTCAAATGTATTAAAATTTGTAATTTGAGTTAATTACATGTCATAAAAATGAAAAGATAGACAAGTCAAATGTATTTATAATTCATGTAACTAAAAAAGCATTATATCACAATATCATATTTAAAGACTCATACAAATTTATAAGGAAAGAAACAACTCAAATAAAAAATGAGCAAACAATACAAATAGAAAACTATTAGAAAAGGAAACATAATGGCCAATAATACTATGAAAAGGAGCTCACATATGAGCAGGTGTTGAAGAAGTGAACTGAGAATCCACTGTGGGTCTGTAAGACAGCAGGGGCACGTGGAGAGCCACTGAAGGTTCCAATGGAGCTGAAGGTGAGCTTATACTTCAACCTAGCAGTGTGGACTTCAAATGGCACAGTATTGGCACCTGGGGCACAGGGAAATTTGTCAGGTGATAAATGAGAAAAGTAGCAATTTTGTCTTGAAAATATGAATAGTAATGGGTTGAATCCACTTAGCTATATAAAAGACTGAGATTTCTATCTCTGCAATCTCTTATTGGGTTTCCTGAGATGTACATCACATGCTGGTTTAATGCCTGTTCAGTAATACAACTGTTCTCATTCTCTCTCAAAAATATTTTTTAAAAGCTCAAACTCCCTATTAATCAGGGAAATTAAAATTTAAACAATGAAATACCATTATTATTATGATTTGGATATAAAATATCCCCCACAGGCTCATGTTTTGAACACTTGGTCCTCAGATGGTAGTGCTATTTGGAGAGGTTCTGGAGACTTTAGGAGGTGATGCCTAGCTGGAGGAAATAAGTCCCTGGGGATGGGTCCTTGGGGGTATCTATCCCTGGCCCCTTCCTGTCTCTCTCACTCTGCCTAACAGCTTTCCTCCACCATACTCTTCCAGTGCCACAATGTTCTGTCCAATCACGTGGTGATAAGTGACCATGGACTGAACCCTCCAAAACCATGAGTCAAACAAATCTTTCTTCCTTTAAGGTTTTTTTTTTTTTATTTGTTTGTTTTGGTACTTGGGAGTTGAACCCAGGGCCTTGCACATACTTTGCAAGTGCTCTGTCACTAAGCTGCACCCTCAGCCCATTTTTTATACTTTTATCTTGAGACAGGGTCTGGCTAAGTTGCTGAAGCTGCCTTTGGTCTCAAACTCATGATTCTCCTGCCTTACCCCCCACCCCCAAGTTGCTGGGAATAGACAAGTGTGCCACTCTATCTGGCCCCCTTTAAGGTATTTATTTCAGGTATTTTGTTACAGTGACAAGAAAAGTAACTAACACAATTACATACCCATCAAAAAATAAGAAAGTCTAACAACAGCAAATGGTTGAGGGTATGGAGCAACTATAAATTTCAAATGCTACAGTAAAAGTGAACATTAGAAGATGCATTTTGGGAAACAGTTTGACACTATCTAATAAATTTAAAGAAACACATATCTTACACTCCAGCAATTCTCTCCTCATTTATGTATATATGATGTTATATACCCCCCCACACAAAAAAACCTCTTGCATGTATGCACCATGATACATATATCCACATGTTTATACCAGCTCTATTTTTAACAGCCCGAATCTGGAAACCACCCAAAAATCTAAGAGTAAAGCATACAAATTTCAGCTACCTGCAACTATGTGAATGAATGTCGCTAACAATTATCTTGTAAATAATTAACCTTACCCAAAGAGATGCCTTTGGGCAGTGAGAGTGGACCTGTGGGCTGTTAAAATGCCATGCTTGATGAATGTGTCCTTTTCTGCCTAGGGCTTTGGGCACCAGACAGTCTAACAATACTATTTACAGTGGGGGCTTTGAGCTACCTGGTACCCATTCTACCTCCAGAGTGATTGGAAACTAGGGTTCAACATCATAGACAGTCAACCAGGGAGATACAATAAAAACTATGGACACCAATGCCTGCTTAGCTTCCCACGTTGGTACTACTTTCAAACTTGTTGCTGGTAAAGTAAGACTTCTGCCATACACTGTTGCTGGGAAAGAAATATTGTCCATGACTTCACGGGGCTAAGATGACTGGAAGTTCCATATTTAGTAGTGTGTGGACTCTACACTATGCATCTCTTCCTATGGCTGATTTTACTATTTCCCTATAATAAAACATAAATGTGAGTATAACTGCTTCCAATGAAAGAATTGAATCTTTTTGCGAATTGTCAAATGTAAGGGGAGTTTTGGGAATCCAATTGAAGGATAAGAAAAATGGTCTCACTTTGATTATGTTAATCCCTCCCTCCTCAAAATTGGCACAATACACGATAGTATTTCCCTGGGCTCATGGTTTTCACATGAGGAAAAGAGAAGCTTAGAAAATCATCTAGCTCCCACAGTATTGCAAGAGGCTTCTGAGAAAGCCAACTCTGGTTTTACCTCACAGGGGACCAGGGGACTCTAATAACAGCAGGGGTCAGTGTTGTTGTTGGTAAGTGCCATCAAGTCAAGTCTGACTCATAGTGACTCTATGTAAAACAGAATGAAACACTCCCCAATTCTGTGCCAGGCAAAAGATCTTTCTTATGTTTAAGTCCATTGTTGCAGCTACTGTATCAATACACGTAGTTGAGGGGCTTCCTTTTTTTTCATTGACTCACCACTGTTCCAAATGTGATGTCCTTCTCCAGGCATTGGTCCCTCCTGACAACATGTCCAAAAAACCTAAGACGCAGTCTAGCCATCTTTGCTTCCAAGGAGCACTCTTGTTGTACTTCTTCTAGGACAGATCTGTTGGGTTTTTTTGGCAGCCCTTGGTCTATTTGATATTCATCTCCAGCACCATAATTCAAAAGCATCAATTCTTTTCCTGTCTCCTTTACTCACTGTCCAGTTTTCACAAGCATATGATGCTATTAAAAATACCACCGGCATGAGTCAGGTGCACCTTTGTCTTCAATTTAATATCTTTACTTTCCAATACTTTAAAGAAGTCTTTTATAACAGTTTTTCTCAATGCAATGTGTCTTTTGATTTCTTGACTGCTGCTTCTGTGGGTATTGATTATAGAATCAAGTAAAGAAAACTTTTGGGCAACCTCAATCTTTTCTTCATTTATCATGAAGTTGCTTATTGACCTAATTGTTAAGGATTTTGTTTTCTTGATGTTGAGGTGCAATCCATACTGAAAGCTGAGGTAGAAACCAAAAAGGAGGCACTGGCTGAGTATGTGGCTCAGTGGTAGAGCACTTGCTTAGGATATGAAAGGGCCTATGTTCATTCTCTAACACTGAGGGAAAGAAATGGAGGCAAAGGTCTTGATCAGTCAAATCTTGGTTTTATCTCTGTGATCCTGCTAGCTGGGACAACTGATTGGAGATACCATAGAACTTCATAACCCACTTGAAAAACAGAGCTGAGTGCATTCAGAAACGTCGCAAGCAGTTCAACCTAGCCTGATTCCCTACACAGTGAGTCTCCACACCCAACATTAGAGCCAACTCTAACATTACCACCTAGGAAAGGAGATGCCTGCTTTCACACTTTCCCCAGAAGCATAGGGGCCAGACCTGCTTGACCTTGGAAGTCAAATAGCTGCTGAACTCAGCCAAAAGTCTACCCTACAGCTCAAACTTCACAGGGAGGCAACCCTTCACCATGCATTTCTACACAGCATAATATCTGGTTCTGCCAGTTCTAAATAGTGACTCTGCCTAACATCAGAGCCAAGCCTCCAGTCCTACTTTCTGTGTTAGTTAGCTTTTGCATCACTGTGATAAAATTCCTGACATAAATAAATTATGGGAGGAAAGATTTATTTGACTCACAGTTTGGAGGATTTCAGTCCACCATGGTGGGGAGGCATGGTGATGGAGCAAGTGGCAGGGCCTGTGGCATTCTTTACATGATGGTGGATCAGGAGTGGAGAGGATTTGGCTGGAACCACTGGCTGGGTAACCTTCAAAGGCCTTTCTCCAGTGACCCATGTCCACCAGCTAGGCCCCATCTCCCAAAGATCCATAGCCTCCCAGTATAGCACCATCACTTTTGGACCTAGCATTTAAACACATGACATTTAGGGGACATTTTAGATTCAAACCATAACACCTACCTAACTGTGGATTTCAAATGCCGGAATTGTCTGGCCAGAGAACACATCTTATGATCAGCTTGACAAAAGGCCATTCACAGTACCCAGGCAGCAGCTCCACCCAATTAGCAGAGACCAGCTAATAGTCTCACCCAACAGCAGAGCCCATCCAGCAGCCCCACCTAACATCGAGGCAAAGACAGAAACCAAGCCAACCAGAGAACTCACAAGAAATTCTGCCTGTTCTGGTCATCATCAATTGGCCCTTCCAGAATCACAGCTAGAATAAATAGTGAAGTCTTATCCCTTCCAAAGAGCACCAAAGGTTAAGACAGAGGGCTGTATTCTCAAATGTGCAGATTATGGTGCAAAGATCTAAGAATTATGGAGAATCTTGGGGTCATCACATTTCCAAAAGGAACTAATAAAACTCCAGTAAAGGACCTTAAAGAAGAGATCTATGAAATGACTGAAGAATTTAAAATAATCTTAAAGAATTTCAATAAACCACAAGAATGTACAGTTAAATAATTAAGTGAAAATTGGAAAATAATTCATGAAAAAGTGAGAAGTTTGACAAAGGAATAGGAAAAATAAAATAGAACCAAGTAGAAATCCTAGAGATGAAGAATACAGTGAGATAAAATGTGAAACCTGAAAAATTCATTAGAAAACTTCAACAGCAGACTCAATCAAGTAGAAGAATCCGTGAATAATAAGACACAATATTTGAAATTACCCAGTAAGAAGGGCAAAAAGGAAAATATGAAAAAGAAGGAAGAAAACCTACAGGAATTACAGGACAACATCAAAAAATCAAACACTTACAAAATAAGAGTTACCCACTTGGTGCAGTGCTATAAGCCTTTAATCTTAGCGACTCAGGAGGCTGAGGCAGGAGGATCACAAGTTCGAAACCAGGGGTAGCCTGTATAACTTAGTGAGATCCTATCTCAAAATACAAAGTAAAAAATGGACTGGGGGTACAGCTCAGTGGTTGAATGCTCGCAAAAGCACATGTGAGGCCATGCGTTCAACTTCCCAGTACCCCCCCCAAAAAAGTTACAAAATGAAAGAAGAAAAAGGGTCAGAAAGTATATTTAAAGAAATAATGGCTGAAAAAGTGGCTAATCTGGGAATAGATGACAAAACCCAAATATAGAAACTACAGAGGTCTCTAATCAAATTAAATCCAAAGAGACATATAATAATCAAACTAAGAAGTCAAAGACAAGGGAAAGGTAGTCAAGATGACTGAACAGAGATAGCTTGAATATGACTTCGCTACAGAGAAGAGTCAAGGAAGCAAAAGAGAAATTGTATTTTGAAGAGAAAGAGAGGGAGAACTCTGGAAATTAGCAGTGATGAGAACCCTAAACAGCACAGTCTGGAAGGCAGCCTAGAAAAAAGAACAAAGCAATTCACAACTTCAACCCTGGGTAAGAGTTGGGGGCAGGAATCCTAATGCAGCTAGAAGGCAAATGGGAAACTCACAGCAACACTGATTCTAGCAGCAGACCAGCACTCCTAATTGTAGGAGAACTCTACGTACTTCTTGTTGTTGCTGTTAGGTGATGTTGAGTTGATGTCCGACTCATAGTGACCCTGTGTACAACAGGTAAAACACTCTTGTCAGTGCCTCTCTGCTATTCATAGGGTTTTCAGTAGCTGATTGTTTTTTGGGAGCGGGTTGCCAGGTCCTTTCCCCAAGCCTACAGCACCTGGTGGTCCCAGGTGGTCTCCAATCCAAGTACTAACCAGGCCCTACCCTGCTTAGCTTCCAAGATCTGATGGGATTGGATGCCACAGTGGCACAGCTGCAGGCTGTTGTTGTTAGGTGCCCTCAAGTAAGGTCTGATTCATAGTGACCCTATGTACAACAGAACAAAACACTACCAAACACAGTGCCAAGACCAATACTATTGTCAATGCTTATCTGCTATTCACAGGGTTTTCTATGGCCGATTGATTTTGGGGGGAGTAAGCTGCCAAATCCTTCCCCTAAGCCTGTACCACCTAGTATTCCCAGGTGGTCTCCCATCCAAGGACTAACCAGGCTGATCCTGCTTAGCTTCCCAGATCATAGAGGAATGCACAGTACTTATAAACTTTAAATCCAGTTTGGGGAGCTAGCTGGTTTAAAATGACTTCTCTGCTCCAAAGAAGTTGTTCACTTTGGATTTCCCCTAGCCCCCAAAACTCAATAGTCACTGGTAGACACCATATTGGCTTAGATGCCAGCAGCAGAATGCTTCCCTATGAAGGAAGCTTTGGTTCAGTGTGGATCTCATTGGACAGAAAACAGCCCTCTCCATATCTTGAAACTTCAGGACTAGTGGTTGCCAAGGCCACAAGCCCCAGTCCCACCCACACTTACCCTACAGGAATTTGGGAAGGTCTTGTTTGTAGCCCGCAACTCTGGGACTCTTCACTGTTGTTAAGAACCAGCTGTATTAGTTCCTATCCATCTGGAGCTAAGAAAGCTCCCAGTTGAGCCTGGCAGCTCCACACATGTGGCTTTGGTAGCTTTAATCCTCACTGACAACTGCATTCACCTAGCTGGCTCCAAGAAAGTTCTCACCAGCCCACCACCTTGGAACTGTAGCTACTGTTGCAAAGTCTCGGATTCATTAGATCTGTTCACTGTGAAGAAAGGCTCCATCTGATTCTTGAAGCTCCAGCAATGAAACTACCTGTGACCCCTAATCCCTGTCATCACTTTTATTCACACGTGGGAATCTGATTGGACCAGAGAAAACCAGGGAAAGTCTTATTCCCAGCCTTTGGACTTCAGCTACTAGTACCAAATGCCTTAGCATCACTCAAGCTTGTCCCTGGGTATCAAAGGGCCTACCCAAGTTCTTGAGCTCCAGGACTGAAACCACCAACTCCAAAAGCCTCATCTCCACCAGAGTCCTCATGTGACCTCGGGATATCCCACTCATTCCCTACAGTTTCAGAATTACAGACACCAAAGCCCCAGCCCCAGAACCATCCATGCTCAACCCACAGAACCTACAGGATACCTCTCCCATATTCTACAACTCCAAGAATATGGATACCAGTGCCACTAGCCCTAAAATTACCTGCATGCCCAGAAGATCTAGGAAGCATTACTTCCTTAATCTGTGGACTTCAGAGCACAGCTGCTGATGCCAAAAACCCTGGTACGATGACTCCTCCTATCTGGAGAAGGTATCATTTGGGTTCCACAAACCCACTAAGTGGCTAACAGTGTTACAAGCCCCAGCACCAACTGTAATCACCCTAGGGGACCTAGGGAAGGTTTCTTTTGTATTTAAAAACTTCAAGCCCCTGGTTATACATATCACAAACCCATCTACCACCTGTGATCATATAGCAGGACCTGAGAAGGGACCCATCCCACCCCCATGGCTCCAGAACTCCAGCTAATAGTTCCCAAGGCCAAGGTAAATCCCAAATTCCCTGTAAGAGTCCTACAGCTCAGGATATCCTCCAGCTCAAAAACCATGGTTGCTGATGTTAAAACCCTTGCTTTCACTTGTGTTTGGACTGAGGAATCTGAGGACAGTCCTCTCCATATCCCATACCACTGAGATGGTGGAAGCAGCCACCACAAGACCCAAATGCCATCAGGGTTTGACCCTATGGAACCCAAAGACACACACCTGTGGAAGCCTATATCTACTGCAAAATCATACAACTGCTTCTGTGAACTGCTATAAACTATTGAGGCACTCATAGACACTACTGAAATCAATCAAAGATGAAGAAATCATACACAGACTATCCTTTCAAGATCCCCTATAACCAAACTCAAATCACCTAACCAACATCCTATATCCCATCTAAACAACAACAAAAAATCTTTTCCTAAAAAATCTGCTTCATAAAATCAGAAGGAACAAACATTAGCTGCACATACATCAATGTAAGGACACAAGAAACATGAAAGAAAACATGATACCTCCACAGAAGGACAAGAATTCTCCAGAAATAGATCCCAGTTTGAACCAAACCCATGAAATTCCTGAAAAAGAACTTAAAATGATGGTCCTAAGGAACCTTAGTGAAATGCAAGAAAAAACAGACAATTCCAAAGAGAAAAATAATTCAGGACATGAAATTCACTAAGGACACAGCAACCATAAAACTGAGCCACAAAGAAATCTTGGAACTAAAAACTCCACTCAGTAAAATTAAAAATATAACAAAGAGCTTACACAACAGATAAGAAGAAGAAAGAATTTTTTGACTTCTGGACAGGAGACGGGTCTTTTGAATTACTACAGTCAGACAAAAACAGGAGTGGAGAACAAAGAAAGCCTATAAAACTTATAGGACATTGTTAATTGAAGAAATATTCATATTATGCGAATTCCAGAAAGTGCAGAAAAGGGGAAAAATAGTAAAAACCTGTTTCACAAAATAATAGCTGAGAACTTCCAAAATATTCAAAGAGATATGGACATCCAGATTCTAGGAGCTCAAAGGACCCCAACTAAATTCAACAAAAAGATCTTCACTAAGGCACATTATTGTCAAAATATCAAAACCATAAAACAAAAAGAGAATCCCAAACACAGAAAAAGTGTCAACTCGCATAGAAGGGAGCTGTGTGTTGATCAGTTTGTGTGATGCTGTGGCAAAATGCCTAATAGAAACAAACTATGGAAGGAATGATTTATTAGGGGCTGACAGGTTAGAAGATTTCAGTCCATGGAGGGAGGGAGGTATGATGGTAGTGCAGGCATGGTGGTGGTCAAGGCAGCAGGGCCTGTGACAGAGAATCTCACACCTTGGAAATCAGGAGCAGAGAATGCCACTGGAACTAGGTGCCTGCATAAAACCTCCAAAGGCCTACCTCCAGTGACCTTCTGGAAAGTTAGATCCCACCTCCCGAAGTTTAAAGCCTCCCAGGACAGGGTCACCAGCTGAGGATCAAACATCCAAACACATGACCTTTGGGGGACATTTTTTCATTCAAATCATAATAGAATGCCTATTAAACTTGAAGCAGCTTTATCAACAGAAACTTTACAAGTCAGAAGAGAATATGATAATATATTCAATATACTGAAAGAATAACATCACCACCAACAACCCTGCTAACCAAGAATTCTATACCCAGCAAAACTATTCTTCAAAATTGAAGGAGAAATAAAGTCTTTCATGTTGTTTGTTGTTGTTAGGTACCTGTGATGAAAGTCTTTCATAGACAAGAAGAAATGGAGGGAATTCATCATTACCAGGTAATCTCTACAAGAAATACTTAAGGGAATCCTATGCTAGAAAAGAAGGTAAATGCATCATATAAATACATCAATATACCAAACTCATTAGAACAGATACATAGAAGAGAAAGAGAATCAAACCTTTGCATGTCAGAAAACTACCAAATCACAAAGATAAATAATAAGACAAGTAAAGAAGAACAAAAATATACAAAGAAAGGTAAATGTAATTTTAAATAGTAACAGGAAGAAGTTTATACTTATCAACAACAACCTTGACTATAAATGGATTAAATTCATCAATCAAAAGATATAGTCTGGCTGAAGGGATTTTTTTTAAAAGAGGCCCAACTACATGCTGCCTATAAGAAAATCACTTCAAGATGGGAACACTGGTGCATGCCTGTAATTCCAGTGACTCAGAGGCTAAGCCAAGAGTGTTGAAAATTCAAGGCCAGAGGGATCCTGCACAACTTAGTGAGACCTTGTCTCAGATAAATAAATCAAAAGAGAACTGGGGGTGCAGCTCAGTACATGAGGCCCTGAGTTCAAACCCCTAGTACCACAAGAAAAGAAAAGAAAAGAAAAGAAACTAACTTCACTGGTAAAGATACACACAGACTAAAAGTTAAGGGTTGCAAAAAGATATATCTTACAAATGGAAACTGACAGTGAGAATTAGTAGCTACACGTATGTCCAATAAAGCAGACATTAGATCACTAACTGGAAAAAGAGACAATGAAAATCATTATATATTAATAAGATTAATTCAGCATGAAGATATAACAGTTGTAACTATATATGCATCTATTTGGGACCACCCAAATATAGAAAGCAGATATTATTACATCAAAAGAGAAAGATAGACTCTAATAACAGTGGGGCCTTCAACACTATACTTTCTTCAGTGGACAGATCATCCATGCAGAAAATCAAAAGAAACATCTGAGTTAAACCATACTATAGAACAAATGAACCTAACAGGCATTTGCAGAACATTTCATCCAACAGCAACAAAATACACACTTTTCTCATCAGCACATGGAACATTCTCTGGGATAGATCATATGCTAGGCCACAAACACATATCAACAAATTAAACAATATTTATATATGTATCTACTTGGGACCACCCAAATATATAAAGCAGATATTACTACATCAAAAGAGAGAGACTGTTGTTGTTAGGTGCCGTTGAGTCGGCATCTGACTCATAGCGACCCTCATAGGGTTTTCAATGGCTATTCCGGGATTGCCTTGGGAGTGGATTGCCAGTCCCTTCTCCCATTTTTGTGGTGCTGGGAATTGAACTCGGGACCTCAGAGACTGCAGAGCAGCGCTCTACCAACTAAGCTAAATCCCAGCCCAAAAAGAGAGATAGAAAACCCAAATAAATAAAATGAAAGATAAAAAAGCAACCATTAGAATGAATACTGCAGAAATGCAAGGGATCATAAGAAACGTTGTTGTTGTTGCTGCTGTTGTTGTTGTTAGGTGCCTTCAGGTCAGCTCTGGCTCATAGCAATTCTATGTACAACAGAACAAAATACTACCTGACACTGCGCCATGCCTGGCACTACTGTCAGTGTTTCTCTACTATCCATAGGGTTTTCAATGGCTGGTTGTTTTGGGAGTGGGCTGCCAGGTCCTTCTCCCAAGCCTATAGCACCCAATGTTCCGAGGTCGTTTCCCATCCAAGTACTAACTAGGCCCGACCTTGCTTAGTTTCTGAGATCTGATGAAATTAGACACCAAGGTGGTTTGGCGGCAGAAACTTCTAGGAATAATTACATGCTAAAAAATCCTAAAAACCCTAGACAAAACAATTACCTCCCTGAACACATACCAACCCACTAAATTCAAATCAAGGAGAAACAGAAAATCTAAGCAGACCAATAATGAGTAATGAGATTGAAGCAGTAATTTAAAATCTCTCATCTAAAAAGAGTCCAGGACCTGATGGCTCTACTGGCAGATTCTACAAAACATTTAAGCAAGAATTAATTCCATTTCCTGCTAAACTGCTTCAAAAAATTTAAATGGAAGAAACTTTAACAAATTGTTTTTACTAGCCTAACATTATCATGATACCAAAACCAGACAAAGACAAAACAGAACAAACAACAAAAAATGAAACTACAGGCCCATATCCCTGCTGAATATGGATGCAAAAATTCTCCATAAAATCCTAGCAAACAAAATCAAACAGCATATGAAAAAAATCACACATTATGATCAGGTGGGATTCATCCCAAGGTTGCAAGGATGGTCCAACATATGCGAATCAATAACTGAGATACAACACATCAAAAAAATTAAGGCCAAAAATGATATAATCATTTCAGTAGATACAGAAAAAGCATTCTACAAGATTCAACATCCCCTCATGATAAAACTCTCAACCAATTAGGTATAGAAGGAACAAACGTCAAAATACTGAAGGATATATATATATATATATGTATATATATATAACATATATATATATACATATGTATGTATGTATGTATGTATGTATATACATGCACATATTAAAAACCCACAGCCAATATCATACTAAATGGAGAAAAGCTGAAAGCGCTTCCTCTAAGACCAAGAACAAGATAGGGATGTCTAATTTCATCATTTTATTTAATATAGCACTAGAAGTCTAAGCAAAAGCAATTAGGCAGGAGAAAGAAAGGGCATACAAATTAAAAACAAAGACTTAAATTATCCATGCCAACATGTGGAATGATTTTGTAGATAGAAAAACATAAATACTCCATAAAAAACTGTTAGAACTTACATTCAGCAAATTTCCAGGACACAAAACATACAAAAAGCAGTAGCATTTTTTGTGTGGTATTTGAGGGTTGAACCCACAGTTTGCACATACTTTGTAAGAGCTCTACCACTGGACTGCACTCCCCAGCACATTTTTTTATATTTTATTTTGAGATAGGGTCTTGTTAAGTGATGCAGGCTACCTCCGGCCTTGATCCTCCTTTCTCAGCCACCCAAGCACCTGGGATTACAAGAGTGAGCCTCTGTGTCCAGGTAAATATGGTAGCAGTTTTATACACTAATAATTAACTTGTTAAAAAAAATAAAAGCAATCTCATTCACAATAGCTACAAAATATTCAGAAATAAATTTAACTGAGGAAGTGAAAGATCTCAACAAAGTCCATTATAAAATACCAATGAAATTTTGGAGGACACATAAAACATGGAAAGAACCTATGTTCATGGATCAGAACATCTTTTCATCATAAAAACTCAACTTTATAAGGCAAACAGAGGCATATTCATAATCTCCCAGGATTGTAATGGTGGTATGTGAAGTAATTTTTCCTCAGTAAAAAGGATAAAAGACAAAACCCTTAATAACAACTATATCTAAAACAAATTGTCAAGGGCTATACATTACAAAATGATGTAAATTCTGACATCACAGGGCTGGGATTTACCTCAGTTGGTAAAGCGCTGCTCTGCAGTCTCTGAGGTCCTGGGTTCGACTCCCAGCACCACAAAAATGGGAGAAGAACATGGAAATCCACTCCTGAGGCAATCCTGAAACAATCAGCCATTGAAAACCCTATAAGGGTTGCTATGAGTCAGACATGACTTGACGGCACCTAACAACAACTGACATCACAAACAAAATACATGTGTGGATAGTGAATGTACAGAGATATTATATTCTATGAAAGTTAAGTTGTTATCTGCTTGAAACAGACTATTTTATGTAAGCCTTTCAGTAACCACAAAGCAAATATTTTTAGTAGAAGCACAAAAGAAAAATACGAAGATTTTTAAGCATACCACTAGAGAATACTGTAAAGCCACAATGGAAAAAAGCAAAAGAGGATGAAAAACAAATTGTCTACAAAACTGCCAGAAAACAACTAACAAAATAGCAGTAGTAAGTCCTTTCCTATCAATAAATAGCTTGAATGTGAATAGATGAAATTCTCTAATAAAAAGACACAAAATGATTCAGTAGATAAAAATGTAGGACCCAATTACACACTTCTACAATGTATCTACCTCACTTTTAGACTGAAAATGAAGGTATGGAAAATGATATTCCACATAAATAGAAACTGAAGGAAAGCAGAGGCAGTTATTCTTATAGCAGACAAAATAAATTTAACAACAAAAACTATAAAAGAAGACAGAGAAGTATATAATGATAAAGGGATCAATTCAAGAGAATATAGTATGTGTACATAGATATATTTGTCCACCTTTGGAGCACCTAAATTTATAAAATAAATATTTAAAAACTGGGGAGAGATTGAAATATAATAATAGGAGGAGACAATGGACAGAGTATCCAGACAAAAAAATTAATACGGAAACACTGGAATTAAAACTAAATGAACCTAACAGACATCTACAGAAGATTGCATGTACCAACAATGGAATACACACTCATCTGAAGTGCAGATGGGACATTCTGTAGGGTAGATCACATCTTTGGGCACAAAATAAGCCTTAGAAAATTAAGAATACATTAAAGAAAGAAATAGCAGAGGACACTAAAAAATGGAAAGCCCTCCCCTGCTCCTGGATAGGGAGAATTAATATTGTAAAAAATGGCTATCTTACCAAAAGCAATCTATAGATTTAATGCAATACCCATTAAAATTCCACTGACTGACTTTACAGAAATAGAAAAAATGATCCAAGAATTCATATGGAACCACAAAAGACCACGTATAGCCAAAACACTTTTAAGCTGCAAATCTAATGCAGGTGGAATCACAATCCCTGACTTCAAACTCTACTACAGGGCAGTGGTTGCAAAAACAGCTTGGTACTGACACAAAAATAGGCCTGAAGACATCTGGAACAGAATAGAAGACCCAGATATACCTCAACACACCTATAGCCACCTTATTTTCGACAAAGGAGCAAAGCCAGTAAACTGGAAAAAGGACAGCCTCTTCAACAAATGGTGCTGGGCAACATGGTCATCCACATGCAGAAAAATGAAAGCAGACCTGCATCTCTCAATATACACGAGAGTTAACTCAAAATGGATAAAAGATCTCAACATAAAACCAGAAACTTTAAAACTTATAGAAGGCAAGATAGGCAATACACTCCATCATATAGGCATAGGAAAGTATTTCCTTAATAGGACACCAATTGCTCAAGAAATTGCAACAAGAATAGATAAATGGGATCACATGAAATTAAAAAGCTTCTGCACAGCAAAAGAAACAATTAACGGAGTCAAGGAAACCCCCACGGAATGGGAAAAAATTTCACATTTTATATGTCAGACAAAGGTCTAATTAGTAGAATTTATAAAGAACTCAAGAAAAAAAAACCCCAAAACCAAACAACCCAATACACAAATGGGCAAAGGAACTGAGTAGACAGTTCTCAAATGAAGAGGTCCATAAAGCCATGAAACACATGAAAAAGTGCTCAACATCCCTAGCCATTAGGGAAATGCAAATCAAAACAACGCTGTGATTTCACCTTACACCAGTAAGAATGGCCAAGATCAATAAAACAAACAACAACAAATGCTGGCGAGGTTGCGGGGAAAAGGGAACACTCTTACATTGTTGGTGGAGGTGTAAATTGGTGCAACCACTGTGGAAATCAATATGGAGGTACCTCAAAAAACTAAAAATAGATCTACCATATGACCCAGCTATAACACTATTGGGAATTTACCCAAAGGGAGATGGGTCATCATACCACAGAGACACCTGCATCTCCATGTTCAATGCAGCGCTTTTCACAATAGCAAGGATGTGGAATCAACCAAAGTGCCTTTCAACAGAAGAACAAGTAAAAAATACTATGGTATATATGCACAATGGAATACTATTCAGCAATCAAGAAAAATGAAATAAGGTCATTCGCAGCAAAATGGATGGAATTAGAGAAAATTATTTTGAGTGAATGAACACGAGCTCAGAAAGAGAAACAACACATGTTCTCACTCATATGAGGGAGCTGATTCAAAATTACAAGAAGGAAAAATCCTACTCAAAGGTCGGATCATAATAAAAGGGGGGGAGAAGATAAGAATGATGTCAATATGAATGGACTAGAAATCGCATGTAATTGTTCTAACAAGATAAAAACAAAGACCACTACAGGAAAAGTTTCTATCTTAAACAGAAATGGAACCCAAGGACATATAGAAAAATACTACTAAGTAAAAGAGAAGACTTGGATGGAAACTTAGATGGGAAAGGGTGGAAGGGGGGGAAGCATAGGGGAAGGTAAGGGGTAACCTATATGAATAATGTTTAACAAAATGCATATATGAAAATTGTCACAATGAAAAGCATGTCAAAATGAATCACATTATGATGTACATTAAAAATTTCTAATAAAAAATCACACACACACAAAAAGGAATACTGAAATATATCAACTTTTTCTAAAACATAATGGTATGAAATTTAAAAATCAATATAAAGGGGAGAATTTCAGAAAATTTACAAGTACAGTTAGCCTTCTGTTTCCCTGGTTCTGTATCTGTGGAGTCAACCAACCACAAATTGAAAATATCCAAAAAATATTGGTATTGAACATGTACAGATGGTTTTTCCTTTGTCCTTAATTCCATACAATACTGTATAATTATTTGCATAGCATTTACATTCTTACTTATTACAAATAATCTAGAGATGATTTAAAGTACACAAGAGAGGGTACATAGGCTATATGACAATACTATACCATTTATATATGGGGCTTGATTATCCACAGATTTTAGTATTCACAGGGATTCCTACAACCAATCCCTGTGGATTCAAAAGATGACTGTACATGGAAATTAAGCAACATGCTCTTGAATAACCAATGGGATAATGAATAAATTAGAAGAGAAATTAGAGGCAAACGAAAAAGGAAACACAACATACTAAAACTTATCAGAAAAAGCAGTTCTATGAGGCAAGTTCATAGCAATAAATGTCTACCTCAAAAGGAATTCAAACAACTTAATGTTAATCTTCAATGATCCAGTAAAAGATAACAAACTAAGCCAAAAGTTAATAGAAGGATATAATAAAGATCAGAGCAGAAATAAATGGAGACTAGGAAAATCTAAAAAAAGATCAACAAAACTAAGAAGTTTTTTTTTAGATAAGGTTGGCAAACTTTTAGCTAGACTAAGGAAAAAAGAGAGAAGATTCAAATAAAATCAGAAATAAAAGAGGAAATATTATTATGGATTACACAGAAATACAAAGGATCATAAAAAATTACTATAAACAATTATGCACCAATAAATTGGAAAATCTAGAAGAAATGGATAAAGTTCTGTACACAGACACCCTTTCCAGACCAAATCATGAGGAAACAGAAAATATGAAGATATTAAATCAGTAATGAATAATAACTAAGGAGATTAAATCAGTAATAGTGTCTCCCAGGGGAAAAAAGAAAAGCCCAGGCCACAAAAGTTGCACCACTGAATTCTATCAATCATTTAAAGCAGAACAAATACCAATACATCTCTAATTCTTCCAAAAAGTCAAAAGAGGACGGACTACTTCCAAACTATTTTTATGAGGCTAGCATTATCCTGATGCCAAAGCCAGGCAAGAACAGAGAAAGAAAAGAAAATTACAGGTCAACAGTTTTAATGAACGCAGATGCAAAAAGTTTTAACAATATACTAGCAAACTAAATTCAAGAACACATTAAAAGGATTGTTTACCATGATCAAGTAGAATTTATTCCTAGGATGCAAGTACACAAATCAATAAATGTATTAAAAATCATTAATGTTTGAAAAGACAGAAATGCTTATTACACTAATTGGATTCTTATATATTGCATACATGGGAGAAGGACCTGGCAATCCACTCCCAAGGCAATCCCGAAACAGTCAGCCATTGAAAACCCTATGAGGGTCGCTATGAGTCAGATACCGACTCCACGGCACCTAACAAAAACAACAACACATTGCATACATGTGATGAATTATAGTATACCACATGTAGATGTACAAATATATCTTAATAGAAAATAAATTAGATATTAGATCAAATTAACAGAATGAAGGACAAAAAACATGATCATGTTATTAAATACAGAAAACCATTTGACAAAATTCAACATTCTTTTATGATTAAAAACTCTCAACAGCCAGACATGGGGGCACACACCTGTAATCCCAGCAACTCAGAAGGCAGAGGCAGGAAGATTGCAAGTTCAAGGCCAGCGGCAGCCTGCGTAACTTTAGGGAGATCCTGTCTCAAAATGTTGTTGTTGTTGTTGTTAGGTGCTCTCAAGTCGGTATCCGACTCATAGCGACCCTCATAGGGTTTTCAATGGCTGACTGTTTCGGGATTGCCTGGGAGTCGATTGCCAGGTCCTTCTCCCACTTTTGCGGTGCTGGGAATTGAACCCTGGTCCTCAGAGACTGCAGCATAGCACTCTACCAATTGAGCTAACTCCCAGCCCTGCCTCAAAATAAAAAATATTAAAAATGGGCTGGGGGGCACAGCCCAGTGTTAGAACACTTGCAAAGTATATGTGAGGCCCTGGGTTCAACTCCTGGGTACTTAAAAAAAACATATAAAACAAACAAACAAACAACAACAACAACAACAACAAAAAACCTCTCAATACATTAGGTAAAGAAAGAAGGTACTTCAGGTACCTCAATGCAATAAAGGGCATTTGTTGAGAAGCCCACAGCTAACCTTAAACTCAGTTGTGAAAAACTGACAGTTTTTCCTCTAAGATCTAAAATAAGACCAGGATATCCACTTTTAGCACTTTAATTCAACATATGAGAATGCTGGAGTAATCACAATATCAGATCTCAAAACATACTGCAAAGCTATAATAATTAAAAGAGTATGGCACTGGCATAAAAACAGACATATAGACCAATGGAATAGAATAGAGAACTCAGAAATTAATACAAGTTCATACAGCCAACTGATTTTTGATAAGGGTACCAAGAACATATGGTGGAAAAAAGACATCATTTTACAAGTTCGTGTCAGGGCAATTAAGCAAGAGAAAGAAATGAATGACATCCAAATAGGAAAAGAAGAAGTGATAATGTGACTGTTGATATGATCTTATATAGAAAACCCTAAATACTTCACAAAAAAATATGCTGAAACTAATTAATAAAGTTGTAGGATACAAAAACAACACATAAAAATCAGTTGCATTTCTATGCAAAACAATAAACTATCCAAAAAGAAATGAAGAGAATTGTCTCATTTACAATGGCTATAATTAAATAAAACAAAATACTTAGTAATAAATTTAAGCAAGAAAAGTGAAAGACCTGTACACAGAAAACTAGAAAACATTGCTGAAAGAAATTAAAGAAGAATGAAATAAATGCAAAGATATCCTGTATTCATGGATTGAAAGAAAGAATATTATTAAAATGTGTACACTATTCAAAGCAATATATAGATTTAATGCTGTCTCTCTCAAAATTTCAATGCCATTTTTTGTAGAAACAGAAAAAAAAAAAAAAAAGCCAGACACTGTGGCACATATCTATGATCCCAGTGACTTGGGAGGCTGAGATAGAAGGAGAGTGAGTTAGAGGCCATAGGGAGCCTGTGCAATTTAGAAAGACTATGTCTCAAAACTAAAAAATAAAAAACTGTTCAGTGGTAGAGCCCTTTGCTTAGTATACATGAAGCCCTGACTTCAACCCACAGTTACTGAAACAAACAAAACCAACCAATCAACCAATGCATCAATTAAAAAAAAAATAGGTAGGCAAAGCAGTTATGAGTAAAAAGAACAAAGCTGGAGGCATCACTGATTTCATCTTGATTTCAAACTGTACTACATATCTAAAATAACTAAAAGAGCACAGTACTTGAAAAAATTGACATATCAGTGTATGAAACAGAATACATACTCCAGAATAAATGTATACATAAACAGTTAGTTGATTTTTGATGAAGATGCCAAAAAATATACAGTTGGAAAAGAAGTATCTCTTCAGTAAATAAATGGTGTTGAAAAAATTGGATATCTTCACGCAGAAGAATGAAGTTGCACTCTTATGTCACATCATATATAAAAACAAACTCAAAATGGATCAAATGCCTATTATCCCAATACTTGAGAGATGGAAGCAGGAGAATCCTGAGCTCAAAACCAGCATAGGCTATTTAATGAGACCCTGTCTCAAAAAACAAATCAATGGCCGGGGATGTATCCTAGTGGTAAAGTCCTTGCCCAGCATGCTTGAAGCCCCGGGTTTGGTACTCAACATGAAAAAAAAAAAAATTAAAAAATTAAAGATTTAAACTTAAGACCAGACCGTAAAACTAATAGAAGAAAACATAGGTGAAACACTACCTGATATTGGTCTAGGCAATGACTCTTTGGATTTGACCCTAAAAGTGCGGTCCACAAAGGCAAAAATAGACAAATGGGATTATATCAAACTAAAAAGCTTCTGTACAGCAAAGGAACCATTTGACAGTGTGATATTTGCAAGCCATACATCAAATAAAAGGTTAATGTCCAAAATACACAAGGAACTCAAATGACTCAAAATAGAGAAAATAAAACCAAACTCAATTTTTAAAAAATGAGCAAGGAGGGGCTGGGACTATGGTTTAGAGGTAGAGAACTTACCTACCATGCCTGAGGCCCTGGTTTTAAGCTCCAGCTCCACAAAAAAATAAAAAAAAAAAAATAAAAAAAATAAAAGAAACGGAAAAGAAAGTAAAAAAGAAAAAATAAGCAAGGAAGCTAACCATAATTCTCAAAAGAAGACAAACAAATGGCTAACAGATACATGAAAGAATGCTCAGCATCTCTAATCATTAGGGAAATGCAAACTTAAACCACAATAAGATATCATCTCCCAGCTCATAAAATAAAAAACAATTGCCCACAAGTATTGGTGAGGGTATGGAGAAAAGGAACTTTTGTACATTGTTAGTGGGGATGCAAATTAATACAGTTATTATAGAAAACTCAAAAAACTAAAATAGAATTACCATATGATCCGCAAATGCTACTTCTGGGTATTTACTTAAAAGATATGAAATCAGTTGGAAGAATAGACATCTGTACTCCCATGCTCATTGCAGGACTGCTCACAATACTCAAATTATGCAGTCAACGTAACTTAAATGTCCATTGACAGATGACTGGATAAAGAAAACGTAGTACATATGCGCAATGTAATACTATTCTACTGTTAAAAATGAGGAAGTTCTAGCAGGGTTTGATGGCACACACCTGTAAACCAAGCACTTGTGAAGCTGAGGCAAGAGGATCATGAATTCAAGGCCAGCTTGGGCTACATAGTGAGACTGTCTCAAAAAATAAATTTAAAAATAAAAGGAAGTTTTGTCATTTCTGACAACACCAATGGAACTGGAGAACACTATGCTAAGCAAAATAAGCCAGGCACAGAAAAAAAATCCTGCACATTCTCTTGTGTGGGGTCTAAAACAAACTCATAGAAGCAGACATCAGAATGGTGGATTAGAGGCTGAGAAGTGGGAGGAATCAGGTGATAATGATGAAAGCATACAATCTCAGGAGGAGGAAGGTTTGTTTTGATGTCTGTTGCATGGGTGGTAAATATAGTTAATAATATTGTATTATACATTTCAAATTTGTCGGGTGTAATTTCAAGAATTCTCTCTACAAAAAATGACACATATTTGAAGTAAAGGATACATTAAGTAGGTTGTAGAACTTTGGTAGGTGGGTCTTTGGCAGAAGTAGCTCCCTGGGGGTGGGATTTTGGAGGTTTTTACCTTGGACCCTCAGCCCTGGTCTCTCTCTATTACTGGTCCACCCGCCATGAGGTCATTTGCCGCAGGCCCTGCCACTGCCACCACCTTGCCTGCCTTGCTGACTATTTAACTGTGAGCTCCCAATAAGCCTCTTCACCTGTAAATTTGTTTCAGTTGGTTTTTCTGCTACAGTGATGACAGCTGAATAATACAATAGTCATAAAACAAAAATGGAAAAACAGAATTTAAAACCTTTATCTGGAACTCTGGTATGTGAGCAAAAGCAGAGATAAAGGGGCAGGGACGAGTAGATTGACATTTTGGGGGTGAATATTCTGAGGGGGCCCCAATATTCTTCAGGCTGTTAAATATGATAGTCACTGGCCCTTTAGTATAAGACTGGGCCCAAGGTAAGTCCTGGATATATCCACATACCCCTCCAAGTTTGTGTCTGTACACACTGATTTTGTATGGGCTGAAGGCTTTCTGTTAAAAAAGAGCTTAAAACCCTTCTATGAAAAAACACGTGCAAGTACATGCAGGCTAGACAGAGGGACTTTCTCCTGTGTTGGGGAGTTTAGCTTAGTCTACAATGAAGCAAGGGAGCAGGAGGGTCTGAATGCAGCATAGCTCCTGCCTGCCGTGCCCCTCTCCTGAGTGGGGAGTTGGATGGGACATAAGTTGAACAAGCAGTTACACAAAATCGTCTGCCATTTCTTCATAAAGGGAAGGAGCTACTTCCCCCTTACCTGACTGAGGGCTGAGCATAACTGGGGCCAGGAAAGAAGACCTGGATCTGCCTCCTGGTCAACACTGGTCTTGCTCCCAGATCCCAGAGACAGTGGCTACTAAATATATTGCTTACAGGTGGATGTGGGGAAGTTATATGAGTGGTAACCTGGGAGTGTCCGCATTGGCAGGGCCAGCAGCAAGAAGCTCTCTAATCTGTGGTCATGGACCTGTGTAGGACTTGGGGACTCTTTCATGTGTTTAGCGGGTGGGGATGTGGAGGATCTCGCCTAGTGGATGCTGGTACAGAACCAAAATGAAATTTGGGAGTTAGTATGAATACAACCTCACTCAAACACCCAGGCTACTAAAGCTTGGGATCATTTGGGATACACATTGGCACTTGGAGCACCTTCAGCTTGCTTCTACTTGATCTCTGTCAATCAGGAGCTGTTCTTATCAACTCTCATTAAGGCCACGTGCTGCACACAAATGCAAGGAGCACATATGCTGCTTTTGTTACAATGGTCACAAAATACCATCTGAGCAAAATTTCTTTCTCTTTCTGTGTAGATTCTTGCTTTCTATTTGAAATTCACAGTTCTGCCTGCTCTTTTCAAGCTCTTTTTTTTCTTTTACTTTTGTATAAAAATAAGTAAACAGTCTAAAGTATGTGTCTTTTTGGCACAGCTGGGTGGAGTCATTCTACAGATGTCCATGCCTTGGCTTCTTACTGACTTCATGGCTCTACTTGCTGGCAGGACACTGTGACTGGTCTACACTATCCTAAGAACCATGAGGCCAAATGGCTCAGAGAGCAACCAATTTGATAGCTGCAGCCTCATCCTCCAAATGTCTTGCTACAAGCCACCCAAACCACTGGAAAGGAGATCCCTATCCCCTATTACCCTAAAGAGGTGAGGTTTAGGATCAACTGCCCTTAGGGTGAGAACTCTAATTTCTGTAGCTCCATCTCCTAAGAGACATTAGGAGCTCCAGATCCTTTCATTTTTCAGAAATGTCTCAATTTTTTAATGCTTGAACTAATTTAACATTAATTTTCCACCTCCCAACCAATGTGCTTAAACTCACATTACATGAATAGGTTTTCTAAACCCTGACCCTCTCAGCCCTCAAAGCTGTCTGGTGCCCCTGAGCCCCTGAGCCTGCCACCTCTAATCACAAGTAGCCCCCTGTCTTTTCCTCAATACATCATACAATTACTGTTCTTTTCAATAGACCATAATGAGGAAAAGATTTAAAAGCTCTGCTAACTCATCTGTCTGCAGGGTCCTGTAGGGATGGACTTGCCTTGGAGGTGGCCTTTACTCCTGTCATAGATGTGCTGCTCAGATCTCCCAGTCCAGGACTGAAGCATTTGTTTCCTAGCTTCTGGGACTTTAGCAGCTGACAGCTCTCAGTAATGAACCTCAAAAATGCTCACCCACTGACCACCTCTTCCAAGGTCATTCTCCCTTTCAAGGACAGCCTGCATGCAGTAACTGTTCAATGATGTGGGGTAAGGATAAAAGCCCGGTGTCCTCTTCCCAATTCTAGTTAAGCTGGAAGGACCACCTCAGTTCAGAGATCCTAAAGGTTCATCTTAGGCTTCTGTTTCAGTACATCACAGTTTAATCTCCTTTCTGACCATTCTTTCTTTGCTTGCTATAGATGTGGATCCCAGGAGCACATACAATAAACCTCCTGCATACAAATCTCCATCTCAGAGTGGGCCTCTCAGAACTGATCTGTGACAACCTCTTGATTCAATCTCTTTTCCATCAAATTCATCCCCTCCTGGAAACATGCAGAAACATAACTGAGCATGGCCTTGCTATCTTAGATGAATCTCATTTCAATGTCCATTTCCCACACAGGTTATTAAGGTCTTAATTCCTTCTAAGTCATTTTTCTTATGCAGGTCATGAGGTCTGTCCTGTTTAAACTGTACTGGACTTCTTCAGTGAGGTTTACAGAACAAGTTTTACACAGTTGAAGTACATTCAAAAGAAGTAAAATACAACTTTCTGCTCACCATCCTCTCTCTATCTCTGGTTACCCATGATCACTGGGTGCTGCCAACCAGGGATAGACTCAGCATTGTATTGCCCATGCTATTAGTTCTACTAAGATAATAGTTATAACAATAATAACCACTACTACCATAGATTGTATACTTGCTATCCTGTAAGCTCCACACTAAAAGAGGTTTATTTAATGTGTTATTTTTAAACCTTTCCGAGGAAATTATTAACATTTTCTATAGAAGAAGACTAGGGGAAGAGTGAAATTACCTGAAGCCATGCCATTCTGGAGCTGGGACTAAATGGAATATCTTTCTTCCTTCAAGGTCGGATCTTGTTTCCCTGACTGCTCTCTCTCTCTGTCCTTTATTCTTCCCACCTCAGTTCAAAGTTCACTTGGGAAGGAAGGCTCCCAGAAGGCAAGGTTTTGCCTGCTTTATCTCCTTTGTATCCAACGCCCCCACCAGTAGATGGCATGTGGCAGATGTCCAGCAAGTTGTTTGTTTGAATGATGAGTGAATGAGGTCTGGCAACACAATCTTGCAAAGTGGACACAAGAATGCTGAGGAATATGTCTGCACTTTTATTTTTGAGCAGGAACCAGAGCTGCCACCAGCCCATGCTGTACTTTTGTGCAAATTAGAACAGAAGCCCTTTCCTTGACTCTTGCATCCAGTTATTACAAAATTACGCTAGTACATGGACTTGTTATGACAAGATACTGTACTGCTCCTGCCAGAAAATAATAAACACCCAGATCTGTGATGTCTATAAGGGGGTTCTGTCCTGTTCAGTGTCAAACTGCACTGCTACATGTGGGCTCTGCCTGGGACTAGTGTTTTCTATGCTTTTCTCTCATGAGGTACTGGTGTCAGGCTTGTCTTATTTTCTGACAGCTGGACTCTAACTGACATTTGTTTTTAATTTCTCACTTAGCTCTCTTTTCTCGACTTTGAGATGATGACCAAAGTGTCAGAAAGTTTGCTGGATGACAGTCTTGGTATCATCTGGATACTGCTCCATAGGGCTCATGCTCTCAGGCAGCACTCTCAGCACTCTTTGATGGTGAGCTATTTTGAAGGGCTGTACAATTTCCTGACATTCTTTTTTTGCTTGATGAAGACAGATTCTCTTGAGAGAGCACAATAACTTCAGTACTTTAAAAACATTGTGGATTCCATCATCTCCCTTCTGAATCAAGCTTTCTTTCTCATCAGTGATCTTTGCCTCTGACCTGCTTTTTTATAGTCTGTGTTACTCCCTCTGTCCCAGACAGACGAGACAACTGGTCTGGAAAAGGTCAAATTCAGCATGTGAAAATAATATATATTTCTACATTTCCCATGAAAAGAAAGGAAAATTGATAGATAACACTAACCAATCCATCTCTGAGTTTCCTGAGGAAGAGACACCAGGAATGTGAAATTGTGAACAGTCTTTGATCAGGGACACCCCAATACCAACATGCAAAGTAATTGAGAATTTTATTTTATATACAGTTCTTACAGACAAGGCCAGGAGAAAAACAAAATAAATGTGACTGACAATCCTGCTGCTATAAAATGTATTAGGGGCAAGGCAAATCTGACACAAACCCAAACTACAAAACTATAGTTGGTCTAATTCCCAAGATACTAAAACGAACATGATTTGGCTATATGGCCAAACACCAACTATACTTTGATGGTTGGTTCAGCTCACTCACCATAGCAACTAGACTAAATCTTAACAGAAGGGTAGACCTATGTTACTCCTTTATTTGAGAACCCATTGCATTTTTTTTATCTTCTATTGGAATATAATAGCATATTGTTGGACCTTTCAGCTCACTCATCCATCTTTTCCCCACTGGATTAGGAAATCCTTGAAGGCAAGAACCTTTCAGCTCACTCATCCATCTTTTCCCCACTGGAAATCCCCATTAGGAAATCCTTGAAGGCAAGAACATCTTATACATTTTTATATTCCAGGTGATAAGGTACCATATAGCATGCCTGGTACTTCATAAATTTTGAAAATGATTTGGGGAAGTCAGTTGGATGCTATTCTATTTGTATAGATGAATTAGACATTCTTTATAATGAAATCTTGATTCAGGGTAGTAAAAGAGGAGATATCATTAGAAGCATCCAGAAGGCTCAAAGGACAAGGTCCTTACAGAATTCATTTCACTCACAATGATATTAACCCACTGAATTCCTAAACTGTCTTTTGAATTTGCTGAAATGCACCCATTTCTCAGAAATCCTTATACATCATCCTTTTGCATACAATGAGTCAAGCACCTGAAATGCAGGTGTTTTCAGGGACTCTGTGACCTTCATTATGCTCAGCATGAAGTAAATGAAAAAAATTTTGCTATCCACCTTTCCAGGAAGATGTTTAATAATGTAGCACAGCAAATGTCATGGTGCTATACAAGTGGGAACTCTCAGAAAGAGAGACAACAAACAACTTTTAAAATCCCTC
>VMDO01006961.1:80059-95394 GCA_007922755.1 Pedetes capensis | reverse complement strand
TCATGTTTGGAAGAGTGGCAGGTCAACGGAAAAGAGGAAAACCCTCCACCAGATGGATTAACACAGTGTCTGCAACAATGGGCTTAAACATAAATAAGATGGTTTGCCTGGCACAGAATCGGCAAGTGTTTCGATCTGCTGTACATAGGGTCGCTATGAGTCGGACTCGACTCGACGGCACCTAACAACAACAACAACCTGCCTGGTTCCATAGAACATTGACCAGAATGCGACAATCCCACTCATCACACAGTATTGTAATTAGCAATTGACTTGGCCATCTGGATGCCTAGACAATAAACTCCCTGAGGATGGAGCCCATATCTGGTACCTTTGTGTCACTCTCTTGCCTGGCAGTGAACTGTGTCCACAAATTACTATTTGCTACTTGTCTATTCCAGCCTGCAGCCATACCACTGTGGAGTCCGATCCCATCAGATCTCAGAAGTTAAGCAGGGTCAGGCCTGCATGGTACTTAGATGGGAGACCACCTGGGAACACCAGGTGCTGTAGGCTTGGGAGAAGGACCCAGCAACCTACTCCTAAAAAACAATCAGCCATTGATAACCCTATGAATAGCAGAGAAGCACTGACAATATTCTTTTCTCTGTTGTACATAGGATCACTATGAGTCGGACACTAACTCGATGGCACCTAACAACAACTTGTCTATACTAGGGATTAGCAAATCTTTGCTCTAAAGTGTCAAATAAAAAATATATTCAGCTTTACAGACCAAATACCATCACAAATAATTAACTCTGCTGTTATAACCCAAAAATAGCCACAGAGAATACATAAATGAATCAGCTTGGCTGTATACCAGTAAAACTTCATTGACAAACCATCTAGCAGGCTGAATCTCACTGTAGGTCACAGTTTGTTGACTTCTGCCTATGAGAATAACCTTCTTCTTTGTTGTCGTTGTTTTTGTTAGGTGCCATTGAGTTGTGTCTGACTCATAGTGACCCTCATACGGTTTTCAATGGCTGATTGTTTTGGGATTGCCTTGGGAGTGGATTGCCATTGTCCTTCTCCCATTTTTGCAGTGCTGGGAATCAAACTCAGGACACCAGAGACTGCAGAGCAGCACTCTACCAACTGAGCTAAATCCCAGCCCCCTTCTTCTATTAGTTGTTGTCATTGTTAGGTACCATCAAGTCAGGTCTGACCCATAGTGATCCTATGTGCAACAGAATGAAATACTACCCAACACTGTGCCATGCCCAGCACTATGTCAGTGCTTCTCTGCTATTCATAGGGTTTTCAGTGGCTGATTGTTTCAGAAGTAGGTTGCCTGGTCCTTCTCCCAAGATACAGCACCTGGCACTCCCAAAAGTTCTCCCATCTAAGAGCTAACCAGGCCCCACTCTACTTAGCTTCCAAGATCTGAGGAGATCAGATTACCAGGGCAGTACGACTGTAGTCTTCTATTAGTAAGCTCCCATTTTTAGATGTGCAGATTGTTGCCCAACAATCCCCAAGATACACCTATATTTCCCAGTTACCCCTTGTAACCAAATATGGGCCCATGAATAAATCCTAGCCAAAGAGAAGCAGGTGGAAGCACTATTCTGGGGCCCCTGGGAAGACTGTATGAAAGAGGCTGATTCACTTGGGGAAGGCCCCTTTCCTCCTTCTATTTCTCTTCCCCTTCTAAGGCCTCAGCTGATATCCTGGACCATGACAGGACACAGAGGAAAGAAGCCACAGCCAGAAGGAAGCTCAGACAGACAGGCGCCTGTGTCTCCGACCACACCAAGGGGCCACCATATTTCCCCTGGGGTGACCATCTGTAGACTTTTACATGAGAGAATAATGTCTGCCCTGGGTCATTGGGTGTGTTTATGTCACAATGTGCATCAGAGCCTAATCTGTACTGTCTGTCAGCACATGGAAACACTCAGTAAATATTTGAAAGGAATGCCCAGAGCACTCAGCGCCCCAGAGGAAATGAACGCTGCCCCGTGGGTGGGGAGCCATGGAGACGGCAAACACCAGGGCTTCCTGGGGCCCCTTGCGGTATGCACCCAGGATGAGTCACACCTTGGCTGGGCTGTTCCTCCTGCCCACTGTCTTTCTCCCCACAGGGGACTTCCTTTTATAGGGACCACCATCCAAGATCGTCATTATGGAGGTTCAGTTTCCTGAATCATTTGAAAGTGGTTTTACTTACTGGACACCACAGGGGAGCGGACTGGAGAATCCCCGAGTAACAAACCGAGCAGCAGTGTCTCACAGAGTAAGGAAATGTGAGAGCGCCTCATAGTCATGCTGCTGACCTGTGTGCCTTTCATTGTGCGCACGCAGGCAGAGAGACAACATAATCTCCTGGACATTTAGCAATGTGACATTGGCTGAATCATGCGGTTTCCCTGAGTGTCAGTTTCCCAAACTACAAAATAAATCAATAATAACTTTCTACTGCAATGTCATGAGAAATAGTGAAAGGGTGCCTGGCCCAAAGGAGGAGCTCTACTTAGAGTTCTGGAAACTTCTCTCTGCCTGATATGCTACCAATCAGGATGAAGGTGTGCCGGGATGGTTGCTCGGGATTTGGGTGGCTCCCCTGCCACTGTTACAGAAGGGCAAACTCTTCCAGTCTTTAACCTTAACACTTCCTTCCTTTTCTCTTAGCTCAGTTGGTAGAGCTCTGCTCCACGCTTTCTGAGGATCCGGGTTCTGTTACTGGTGGCACAGCAGAGAGGTACAGCTGTGTGATATCTCTCCCAGGCGTCTAGCTCTGGGCGCCTAGTATGACATGAACCTAGAAAGGTCATAGGCTGGGGATGTGCCAATAAGATCAAAAGAAGTTCCATTGTTTAGGTTTTTCTATTGGAGGAACTTTCTTTTAGTAAAATGAGATTATATGTTATATTGATTTAAGAAAAGAATCATGAGGGAGTTGCCCAGGGATGTCTCAAAGAAACAGTATTACAGAGGAGAGGCAAGACTTAAAGGTTACATACATTTTGACACTTAGCATGGCTTATTGCTATTTTCATTATTTAAAATGTCTCTCAAAAATGAAGTCTCTATGCAGGCAGTCCTCACAGCAGTCTTCTTGGTAGCTCTGTCAAAGTTCTAGATTCTCAGCTGGTGAGATTCAAACTAGACCCTGGGGTGAAAACCTCTTCCCCTTACTATGTCCCCCAAATTTCTCTGTCTTTCTGTCCTGTTTTAGTTTGATCTCCAACACTGCAAAAATGGGAGTAGGATGTGGCAGTCCACTCCTGAAGCAATCCTGAAACAGTCAGCCATTGAAAACCCTATGAGGGCCACTACAAGTCACACCTGACTTGATGGCACCTAACAACAACAACAAGCCTGTCCCCATAAAATTGTACTTCCTTTTTATTCCACTCTACTTTGAAATGCAAGCAGAACAATCCTTGTTGTTGATGTTGTTAGGTGCCATGGAGTTGAGTCAGACTCATAGCGACCCTGTGTACAGCAGATCAAAACACTTCTCAATTCTGTGCCAAGCACACAATCTTATTTATATTTAAGCCCATTGTTGCAGACACTGTGTCAATCCATCTGGTGGAGGGGTTTCCTTTTTTTCGTTGACCTGCCACTATCCTTACAATCAGTAAAAACCCTTTCCTCTCCCAGACATTATTTTATACAACCAGGCTCACTGGAGTTCTGCATGAACATCCAGAGCCATAGGATATTCTTAGTGTCACACTGCTGGCCACGCACATTTTCATCTCTTTCTGGTGAACGAGGCCCTGACACGGTTGTCTCCGACAGAACAAGTGGTCCGAGGACGCCTCAAACCTGGAGGCCCTTTCAGTAAAGGTGGCTCACAAATGCAAAATAGTCCACGTCCCAGGAGAGGTCTGAAAAAGCTATTCGTGCCGTGCAGGGGAAATGAATGACCCAAAAAGAAAAAGCTGCCAGCAGTGAGCAGGATCCCACAGCATCCAGCGTGTGAGCTGGGTTCCATAGTGCGGCTGTTCATGAGGCTGTGCACTTAGCACAGCCTCCTGCAAATGGTGTCAAGGAGAAGCAGGCAACCTCCAGAGGGTGAGGGAAGGGGCCCTGCAGGGGACGGCTCTCTGGAAGCATTCTCGGCAGTACCCTTTATTGGAGAAATCAATAAAAACCACCCAGCTGGCCACAGGGAAGGAAGAGCCAATTATGAGCATGCATCTGGGTGGGCAAGAAGAAAATGAGCCCTCTTTTTCCTAGCACCTGGTGAAACAAAGCTTCCTTTTCATCCAACAAGGCGTCCGAACCTAAAAGAAGATGCCATTAGGCATCAGACAAATATGAACGAAGGTAAAAACAAGTGAGTGTCTTTCTCTAATAGCCTTTCTCTGAGGTTGTTAACAATAGCTGTGGCCCAGGGAGAAAATGGAATCAACTCAATCAGGGAGACTGAACAGTATTCACGTCCCTGGTACATGGGATGTGAAGTCAGACCTGGCACAGGATAGACAGGCGCCATGTGTTCATTCGGCCAGTCGGCCATTCTGGAATGCCTGTCAGGTGGTGCTCTGGGCTAGGCATCCAGGAAAGCATTGGAAGTCAGGGTGACAAGGCGCCCACACCTCCTTCCAGGCACAACTGATATTGCTGGGCTCACCTTGCAGCAATTAAGGCTCAGGAGTGGAAATGCCTCTTTAGGATCCAGCCTCCATTCCACCGTGATGGACAAGTTACTCATACCTTGGTTTCCCCATCTGCAAAAAGTAGGTACTCATAGCATCCATGGCCTGCAGCTATAGCCCTGTGGAATCCGATCCCGTCAGATCTCAGAAGCTAAGCAGGGTTGGGCCTGGTTAGTACTTGGATGGGAGACTGCCTGGGAACACCAAGTGCTGTAGGCTTGGGAGACAGACGTGGCAACCCACTCCCAAAAATCAATCCGCCGTTGAAAACCCTATGAATAGCAGAGAAGCACTGACAATAGTGTTTCCCCTGTTGTACAGAGGGTAGCTATGAGTCCGATACTGACTCGACGGCACCTAACAACAACAACAACATAGCATCCATGGGTGGGGAGGGTAGAATGAAGTTTAAATGTGCAGGAAGCACTCAGAGAGAGAGCTGGCCAGTGAGCTTTCATTGTGGTCATGGCTGTGATTATTCCTACTGCAGGCCAGAGGCCCTGAGGAGGCCAGGCTTAGTAGTCCTGCTAACAAAGCCCCGAGAACCAGGAAAGAGCAGAGCAGAGCTGCGTGCTACGAAAACACTGGCAAGAGCATTGCCTGCGAGGGCCAGGCCTGCAGCCGGTAGCAGGGTCTGGACTCAGCCCCACACTCCTAGGTTTTCATCTCACCTCTTTCCTCAGATCAATGGGGACCTACTGGAAGCACAGCTCCATGGCATTCGGGTGCAAAATCAAACCACAAGCGGAGAGCTACTCTAACCCAAGCCAAGCAGAGCAGGGTTTGCAGAGGCAGACAGCAGCCAGGGAGCAAAGGCAGGCTCTGGAGTGCAATGGGCCAGCACTGCACCCTCCTTCCATCTTACTAGCTTTGTGAATTTGAGCCATAGACCTAAGAACAATGGATTCAGCCCTCCATGGTTTGAAGCCATGAGCCAAAATAAAATTTTTCTCCCTTAGTTTGTTTAGAACAGCTATTTTTTCCCAGCCACAAAAAGCAAGCTAACACACTAATCATTCACTCCTAATCTTATACATTCTCTGTGAGGCCATTTGGGATTGACTGACATCATGAAAGGTCCATGGTAGTCTTGAAAGCCAGCTTGGGATAGATAGCTGGACACTCCTTTCTCCTGCTTGTGTCTCTGGCCTGCACCAGGCAAATGCCTGGACAGTCTCCTCAGAATTTGGCTGAAGCAAATGGGGCATGTCCCTGTCATTAAGTAAACAGACGTGAGCCGGGCCTGGTGGCACACGCCTGTAATCCCAGTGGCTCGGGAGGCAGAGGCAGGAGGATCGATAGTTCGAGACTAGAGGCAATCTGCATAACTTAGTGAGACCCTGTCTCAAAAAAGTAAAAAAAATAGGGCTGGGGGTGCAGCTCAATGATCCAGCACTTGCAAAGCATGCAAGCGTGAGGCCCTGAGTTCAACCCCCAGTACCAAAAAAAAAAAAAAAAAGGAAAACAGATGTAAACTCCTTAATAAATAATCAGGCTATTTTAAAAAGCACTAGTCACACATTTTATTCATAAAAGAAACATAACAACACCATTAGGTAATCTCTAATAACAGCTTTACTGTCATATAATTTACTACCATAAAATTCACCCTTTTGCAGTGTATAATTCAGTGGTTTTCAGTCACTTAGTTGTTCAACCATCTCCACTAATTCCAGAATATTTTTATCACCCCTCAAGAAGAAACCCCACGCCCATCAGCAGTCACTCCTTATTCTCTCCTTACAACCCCCCATACCAGCCCCCAGCTCTGGGCAACTACTAATCCACATCCTATCTCTAAATTGCCTATTTTAGACATTTCATATAAATAGAATAGTAGAATATGTGGCCTTTTGTGTTTGGCTCCTTTTAAGTAGCATAACGTTTTCAAGATTTCTCCATGGTGTCACTTGGACAAGCACTTCATTTCTTTTTATGGTTGAATAATATTCCATTGTATGGACCTAAGACTTCATTTATTCAATAACCAGTTGATGGACATTTTGGCTGTTATGAATAACACTGCTATGAACAGTCATGTATGAATTTCTGTGTGGATGTACATCTTCAATTCTTTGGGAGTGTATGTGTAACACTGGGATTGCTATATCTTACAATTAACAGTTTCTCAACTCTTTGAGAGACTGCTAAACTGTTTTCCAAGGAGATTATGAAAGTTTTATTCCTACCAGTAATGCATGAGGGCCCCAATTTCTCTGCATCCTGGTCAATATTGATTACCGCTCATCTTTTTGCTTATAGCTATTCTAATGGGCATTTAGGCCTGCAGCTGTAGCCCTGTGGCATCCGATCCCATCAGATCTCGGAAGCTAAGCAGGGTCAGGCCTGGTTAGTACCTGGATGGGAGACTGCCTGGGAACACCAGAAGCTGTAGGCTGGGAGAAGGACCTGGCAACCCCCTCCCAAAAATCAATCTGCCATTGAAAACCCTATGAACAGCGGAGAAGGACTGACAATAGTGTTTCCCCTGTTGTATAGAGGGTCGCTATGAGTCGGATACCGACTCTACGGCACCTAACAACAACAACAAATGGGCATTTAACAAATTCTTAAAGTGAAAAAAAAAAAATCTCACAATTGGAGCCAGGTGCCATGGTGCATGCCTGTAATCTCAGCAACTCAGGAAGCTGAGGCAGGAGGATCATGAGTTTAAGGGAAGAGTCAGCCTGCACAATTCAGTGAGACCGTCTCAAAATAAAATATAAAAAAGGGGTTGGGGTGCAGCTTAGTGGTAGAACTCTTGCCTAGCATGCATGAGGCCCTGGGGTCAGTCCCTTGTTGTTGTTAGGTGCCGTCGAGTTGGTATCCGACTCATAGCGACCCTCATAGGGTTTTCAATGGCTGACTGTTTCGGGATTGCCTTGGGAGTGGATTGCCAGGCCCTTCTCCCATTTGTGCGGTGCTGGGAACTGAACTCGGGACCTCAGAGACTGCAGCACAGCGCTCTACCAACTGAGCCAAATCCCAGCCCTTAGCACTGAAAAAAATCCCATAATTGTTCTCTTCACATGGCTTAGAACTGTGCCTGTCACGAAGCAGACGCTCGATTTGTAACTATTAAGTGAATAAGTATTTTTATGATCTTAATGTGATTATTTCCATTTCATTCCTGTAGTTTTTCTATTTAACACATATTTCACACAACTGTAACTATATTTGCATACAATTTTTTGCCTTTTTTTCACCTAGCATTATTTTCAAAAATAATTGTTTCTTCACACAGCCTTCAGAATTATTTTTAGTCCTTTCCTGGCCTAGTAGTACCCTTATTTGTTATTGTTGTTAGATGCTGTAGTGTCAGGTCAGACTTATAGCAACCCTATGTGCAACAGAATGAAACACTCCCCAGCACTGTGCTATTGTTGTTGTTGTTGTTAGGTGCCATGGAGTCATGTCCAACTCATATCGACCCTCATAGGGTTTTCAATGGCTGATTGTTTCAGGATTGCCTTGGGAGTGGGTTGCCACCTCCTTCTCCCGTTTTTGTGGTGCTGGGAATCAAACTTGGGACCTTGGCACTGTATCAGTGCTTCTCTGCTATCTATAGGGTGTTTGTTTGTTTTTTCATTTTTGTGGTACTGGGGGTTGAACCTAAGGCCTTGCGCTTACATGCTCTCCAAGTGCTGGACCACTGGGTTGCACCCTCAGCCCATTTTTTTTTTTTTTTTTTTTTTTTTTTTTTTTTTTTTTTTTTTTTACTTTTTGAGACAGGGTCTTGCTAAATTACGCAGACTGTCTCTGGTCTCGAACTTGCGATCCTCCTGACTCCACCTCCTGAGCCCCTGGGATATCCATAGGGTTTTTGATGGCTGAATGTTTTGGGAGTGGGCCGCCATGTCCTACTCATTAAAAGCAATATCATGTACTAAACCATTGGATAGTTAGCTTTTTCCCAATTATTTAACATTATTTAACATTTCCCAATTATTTAACATTATATTTAGCAAGTTTGGGGAGGGGAACGCTTATTTGGCAACTCTTTTTCAGAATCGCAGAATGGCAATGTGAGGAGTAAAGAGGGAAGACAGAAAAATACCTATTTAGTATTCTTCAGAGAAACAAAATCAATAAGGTATGTGTGTGTATGTATGTTTGGGGGCTGTTTGTGGGGTTTGTGTGGAGGGAGAGTGGGTGTGATTTATTACAAGAAATTGGTTCATGCCATTATGGAGGTTAGAGACTAGCAGGTGCAAATCTGTAGTGTAGGCTGTCAGGCTGGAGACCCAGGAGAGATTATGTTGTAGATGAAGTCCGAAGGCAGAATGCTGGAGAATTCCCTCTTGCTCTAAGAGGCTGGTATTTGTGTTCTAGGGGAGCTTTCAACGGATTAGATGAGACCCACCCAGAGGGTGGAGGGCAATCAACTTTACCCAAAGTCACCAAAGGTTAACAAAGGTTAACATTACCCCCCAAAACCTTCCACATCAACACATAAAATTAATCACCCCAATTAGATTCTAGGGTCCTGTTTGGGTTTCTTGTATTGCATATTGATAAATTACCCGGGAGTCCAACCTGGTTATGAACCACAACTCCTAAGCTTCATTGATTAGACAACTAGAATCAAGTGAGGAGGAAAACGAGACTGTGAAATGAAAGCAGCTCACTCCTGTTAATTAGGACAGTCCAGTTCCAAGTAAGCAGAATTTTACAAGGATTCTGTGTCCCTTGTCCTATCATTACCTTTGTCTGTGACCCACCTCAAATCTGTGTGTCCCTTGAAGATGAGGACTGTGCCTGGAATGCTGCTACAGCTTTTTGGGCTCACCACTTATGGGCTCAACAAATTTGGTTCTTATTTTATTTCCAAATGAATTATTCACCATGTTCCTGTCTTGTGCCTGCCCTGTGTTAGGAGCTAAGCAGTGGCTTTGATTGCACTTATGACAAACACCCAGGGCAGGCCCAGGTAGGAACTGTTTTTCTGTGTCATAGTGGAGTGCCTGGTGAAGGGGGACTTAAAAAAAAAAAAATTTAGCATGCCACTTAGGAATTCCTGGCTGCTCCCCTGTGTGAGGGCGAGTGAACAAACCTTCTAGAAACATGTTTTCTTTCTCTGGGGAGAATCACTTGAGCAGCCCTTCTAGGTAAATGCAAGGCAGTACGTAAGGGGTCCAAGGTGGGGGAGGGAAGGAAGGTCAGGTGACCGTTGTTGTTAGGTGCTGTGGAGTCTCGTCCTACTCATAAATAGCGACCCTCACAGGGTTTTCAATGGCTGATTGCCTCGGGAGTTGATTGCCACCTCCTTCTCCCATTTTTGTGGAGCTGGGAATCGAACCCAGGACCTCAGAGACTGCAGAGTGGCACTCTACCAACTGAGCTAAATTCCAGCCCCATCAGGGTGAGAGTCTCTCCTTATCTCCCTCTCGAGAAGTCCGCTCACTTCTTCCATCCCTCCTATCTCCTAAGGAGACACAGCTGGCCATAGGTCTTGGCGGGCTGGAGGTGATAGTGAGAGAGGGCCTATAAAGGTAAGAGAAGGAAAGTTCTAGATAAAATAGAGCCTGTGTCCAGTTTCCTTGCATAGTTCCTCTTGGTCAGCCTTTCCCTAATCTCTCCAGCTGGTCCTCAGCTCCACTCAACAGGATCTTTCCTTCCTCTCCTTTTCTAGAAAGTTCTTATCCTTCTTGACACAATTCCCATCACACAGCAGTTTGGTTGTTGGTTTCTGTGGTGCACAATTAATAGCAGTTCCCAATGTACTTCTTAAGTACGAGAACCCCTTTTACCATTTAAAATTTTATTTATCTGATATAAAACTAACACATAAAAATAATTCAAGTAATACATAAATGCATCATATAGTAGGCAAAAATCCTTCATTATGATATGTGTTGAGAAACCATCACTGACAATTGCTTTTGTGAATTCTTCCAGATTGTTTTCTACATATATCATAAAAATAGTAGATAATCACTAGCTAATATTATAAGGAGCAGAACACTTCGCTAAGCAATTTATATTTTTACCATAGTATCTAATTTAATCATCACAGAAATCCAGATATAAGGCCATCAGGCTCTTTTTGACAAAAGAGGAAACTGAGGCTCATGGAGCAGTGAAAAAACAAAAACTAAAAACCACCACCACCACCACCAACAACAACAATAACAAAAGCCCCACAAAAACACATGCCCAAGATCTAGTTCAACAAGTGGCAGAACAGGGTTCAAATTCCAGCAAGTGGACTCCACAACCTGCTTTTTGGCCACCCCGATATTTACTACTATGTCTGCATTTTGGAGTAATACTATACATTGTGTTTTGCAACTTCTACACATAGCGTTTTCTTTCAAACTTGTGCTTATTGATGCACTTCATTCTTTTTAATGCAAGGGGTTAATGCATTGCACTGCAAAGTAACAAAACTTCAGACTCTATATAATAGACATTGTGCATTCTAAATGACTGTGAGTTTCACACATCACAAAAGTAGCTGCAAATATTTGAAGAGTTGTTGTTAGGTGCCATCAAGTTGTGTCCAACTCATAGCGACCCCCATAGGGTTTTCAATGGCTGATTGTTTTGAGATTGCCTTGGGAGTGGATTGCCACGTCCTTCTCCCATTTTTGTGGTGCTGGGAATCAAACTTGGGACCTCAGAGATTGCAGAGTGTCGCTCTACCAACTGAGCTGAATCCCAGCCTTGAAAAGAGTAGGATGTGTATAAATGAGCCATATTATTTCTCTGGTTTGTACTGTGGAAATAAAGACCAAACAAATGAGAAAAGTAAGGGCTATTTTTTTTTCCTTTGCTATAGCCAAAAGAACCAACAGATCATAGAAGTGCAACCAGAGTGCTCCTTGGAAGCAAGGATGGTTAGACTGCATCCTACGTATTTTGGACATATTGTCAGGAGGGTCCAATCCCTATAGAAGGACATCATGTTTGGGAAAGTGGCAGGTCAACGAAAAAAAAGGAAAACCCTCCACTAGATGGATTGACACACTGTCTGCAACAATGGGCTTAAACATAAATAAGATCATGTGCCTGGCACAGAATCAAAGAGTGTTTCGTTCTACTGTACATAGGGTCGCTATGAGTCGGACTCGACTCGATGGCACCCAACACCAACACCACCAACAACAACATAGCTAAGGAGCCAGCCACTGACATTTGTGTTTTGATGGAGCTTTACAGGCAAGCATGGAAGCCTATAAAGTGCTAAAAGGTAGGGCTCAAGCATGTTTTTGCTGGTGGCTGTTGGCATGGGGAAGCTGTGGGCAGCTACCCACACCCTGTGGGATTTGTAAGGGTCCAGATATGTCTTTCTCTACTTGGTGCTAAATTGGAAGTGGGGACAAAAATTAGGGAAGCCCTCAGTTACTGATCAAGTCCTGGCCATGGAGGGCTGTTACAGAAGTTATTGTTTGGTGTCCTAGTTTGTCGCTAGAATGACAATCTGGCTCCCTGAAGGTCTAAATAAGAGCAGGCTGCCCCGACCTGATAGAATTGCTTTTCCTAAATTTGAATTTTTATAATCCAGCCTTCAAATCATTATCAGGATGGTTTCTATAATGATAATGGTGTAAGAGATCCAAGGACTAAAATGTACAGCCTTCCCTTGATATTTGTGGGGATTAGTTCAAGGGCTCCAACAAATACCCAGATCCAAAGATGCTCAAGTCTATTACATAAAATGACATACTGTTTGAAGGTAACCTGTGCACATTCTCCCTATATTTTAAATCAGGGTGTGGGGGCTGTTATCACAGATAAGGGGCTGGTTTCCTGGCAGGTTGCTATAGGTAGTGGGTGAAAAGTCTGCTTTTATAGATGGTCCGGCAATTGTCATTTGTATGTTCAGTCTCTCAATATATAAAGTGCTGTAGTCCATTTTTGTTGCCATAACTGAATATCACAGGCTGGATATTTTATAAAGAATGAAGGCGTATTCAGTCCATGGTTCTGGAGGTCTAAGGTCGAGGGTTTGTATCAAGTGACGTCCTTTTTGCTGGGGAGGATTCTCTGGAGGGTCCCAAGTTGGCACAAGGCAGCACATGGGAAGACAGAACATACTTGTTCGTGTCTTTCTTCTTCTCATAAAGCCACAGTACTATGGGATTAGGGCTGCACCTCCCCTTATGGCCTCATTTAACCTTAATTACCACCCAAAGGTCCCACCTCCAAATGCCATAGTTGGATTAAGTTTCCACCTCACACTGGGAATTAAATTTCAAAATAAACCTTGATGGGAACTTCCAAGCCCTAGCACAAGCTTGGGTGCTTCCCAAGGATGCATGGACTCCTTGCAGTGAATTCCGTGGAAGCCCTTCCAAGCCATAGAAAGGAATCTATGGCTTTAAAATATCAGAAATAATGCTGGTACGTACCCCGAGACTTAGGTGCTTTTTGTGGGTAACAATCTTGCTTGGATTCCTGTGACCCTAATGGCAGGTACTTTGCCAGGTGGGAAAGAGAGGGCTGAGTTGGTACGTGTTCCTCTCCTGGGTAAAACGAGGGAGTCTCACAGGTGGTTTTAGCGGTGATGTTCTGGGGAGATGGTACAGGGTGATATTAGGAGATTTGAAGAACTGGGGGTGGGGGATTCAAATAGCAGAGCATTTGCCCGGCACACGTGAAGCCCTGGGTTCAGTCATCAGCACCGCTTTAAAAAAAAAAATTGAGATTTGAAATGAGAGGTTGTGGGTTCTGGTACCCTTTCTGCCACGTCCTAGCTGCGAGCTTCTGGGAAGGCAGCCGCTCCAACCGCAAGTATCCTTTGGGACGTGAGTCTGGGATGGCCATTTCCTAGCCAGTCCCTTGGGTCCATGTGACATCCACCACAACGTCTGCGAAATGCTTCAGAAACTGTATCCAGTTATGCAAATGTGGGTATTAGCAGGATTATAGACATGTTATTGCCTGCAATCCAGCATTTGAAGCAATCCATTCAGGGGATGCTCTTGAAAAAAAAAAAATTGGTTTTCCTTTGCTGGCATCGTTCCCATCCAAGCTGTGGCAGCGAGTCTTCCTTGATCAGCTATTAGGTCTTGACAGCGGCACACGATTTTCAAGTGAGTTATTCAATTAATCATTTCTGTCATAAGGACAATGTCCCTTTGAGTTGTGTGCTTATTGAAAGCCACCGCTTCTGGAGGGGCTGCCGTAAGTCCCAGGTCCTTCTGCAGACAGATCAAACAGCCTCCAGGGGAAAGCGCGATTAATGGCAAAATGAATTAGCAGCAAGTTGGGAGACAAGAGAGAGCCAAATGGTGATCCAACACACTGTTTCCTTCCTCCGCAGATAAGGTGGTCTAGTAATGCGTCTAAATGGGCCTCCCACAAATTGAATCAAAATGGGCGAGATTGCTATTTAAAAGACCCTGGGGGGGAATTACTTGATAAAAGATCTTTCCATTTTCATGAATGAGTCCCCTGATAGAATTGCTTTTTCTAAATTTGAATTTTTATAATCCAGCCTTCAAATCATTATCAGGATGGTATAATGATAATGGTTTTCGAGATCCAAGGACTAAAACGTACAGCCTTCCCTTGATATTTGTGGGGATTAGTTCAAGGGCTCCAACAAAACCCAGATCCAAAGATGCTCAAGTCTGTTACATAAAATGACATACTGTTTGAAGGTAACCTGTGCACATTCTCCCTGTATTTTAAATCATTTCTAGATTACTTAGAATACTTAATATAAATGCTATGGAAATGGTTGTTATACTGTATTGATTAGGGAAAATGACAAGGAAAAAAGCCAGGACATTTTCAATCCAGGCACAGGGTTTTGGGTTTTTTTTTTTTTTTTTTCTAATATTTTCCATGCAGGGTTGGTTGAAGTCATGGGTGAGGAACCCAAGGATACCCAGGGCCCAACTGACTGCATGAGAATTGCGTGGTTACTGTCACTCCTTGATTGAGAGATGAGCTCTAAAGCAAGCTAATGCCTTAAGTACAGGTCTTGCATAAAATTCATTTCAGCAGCAGAAGAAACTATTTCAAATAAATGTTGTTAGGTGCTGTCAAGTGGGTTTGACTCATAGCGATCCTCATAAGGGTTTTCAATGGCTGATTATTTGGGGTTTGCTTTGGGAGTGGATTGCCACATCCTTCTGCCATTTTTGTGGTGTTGGGGCTCAAACATGGTTACTCAGAGAGTGTGGAGCAGTGCTCTATCAAATAGTTATGACCAATAAGGGAATGGATTGCTATTTGGAGTATTACGTTCCCTTTCAGAAAAATTTAGATTTTGGGGAATGACTTGGGCAAATCTGATTTCATTTTAAAATTGGGCTTGAATTTGTTCTAGAACATACATATCTGTCTTCGGGAAGTGAGAGGCCTCTCCCCCTTCAACAGGTTTAGGGTAAAATAGCTTTAAGGTAAAACAAACGTTAACAAGTTTGCAGGGAAAGGAAGTGCCCCAGCTGTAGGTGCAGCTGGGAAAGGCTAATGGGTCAAGGTCGCCTGCTTTGCCTAATGCTGGGGGAGACTCTAGCCTGTTTGTATTTGTGCATTGGCACTAGAGGAAGCACTAAGGCCGGGTGCGTTGGTGCACGCCTGTAATCCCAGCAGCTCAGGAGGCTGAGCCAGGAGGATCGAAAGTTTGAGGCCAGAGGCAGCGTAACTTAGTGAGACCCTGTCGCAAAAAGTAAAAAAATGGGCTAAGGGTGCAGCTCAATGGTCCAGCACTTGCAGAGCATGCAAGCAAAAGGCCCTGGGTTCAACCGCCAGTACCACAAA
>VMDO01006961.1:0-79959 GCA_007922755.1 Pedetes capensis | reverse complement strand
GCAGATAAAGAGTGTAGAGAACCTGAAATCCAGCCTGGAGGTTAGCCACCGTCATACGGAAGACACCATTGACGTCACCTGAAAGGGGCCGAGCCTGTCATTTTACAAATGAGAGAAGCAAGATCCAGAGAGGCTGTGAATCACCTGCCACTCAGGTGAGCGGCTCGCTGCGTCTCTGTCTCCTGATGTGCATCAGCTGGGAGGTTACTACTTAGCATAGTTCCTGCCTTGGGGCAGGGGAGCTAGGGGCTGATGTGCTCATTAGTTGGCCAAAGGTGGCCATCACCTTTGAAGTTGCTGGGTAGGATGTCAGGTAGATATTTTGCCCCTTGCAGATGAAATGGTTCCCTGCACACACTGGTTTGCACTTGTTGCCTGGGGCCACGTGTGGCTGCAAAGATTGCCACCGAGCCCCAGCTTACAAGTGACCATTTGCTCATCCACTCCAGAAAATAGGAGGGCATGGGTTGGTTCTTCTTATTAAAAGCAAACAAATCCATTATTAAAAGTAAACGAGGCAGAACTGCTTTGAAACAATTGATTAAATGTCTCCTGGCTCTGAGGCCTAAATTTACTTCAGTTACCCCAACCCCCCATGTTTTTTGAGAATAATGCTTCTTTGCAGAGTGTCTGCAGCAGGCTGGGCTTGGTAACCATATTCTCTCTAAACCTCAAGACTTGTTGTTGTTGTTGTTAGATGCGTCTGACTCACAGCAACCCTCATGGGGTTTTCAATGGCAGATTGTTTCAGGATTGCCTTGGGAGTGAGTTGCCATGTCCTTCTCCCATTTTTATGGTGCTGGGAATTGAACTCGGCACCTCAGAGACTGCAGAGCGGCACTATACCAACTGAGCTAAATCCCAGCCCCAAACCTCAAGATTTAGGAGTATTATATTTCTCATCTTACCGATGATGGCATGGGCAGGTCAAGTTCTTTGCTCAACGGTAAAACTAAAACATAGAAACACCAGAATTTGAACTCAGGTCTCTGTGACTCCTAAGCCTCCACCCACTCTACCTTAGCATGCTGCTGTCATTAAAGACAAGTCTCCTGGACCCCTGTTTCTATTGTTGATTTCAAAGAAAGGCTTAAGACCTAGGAAAAGGAAGCTGGCTCTCAACCTAGCTAAAACCTTGAAGCTGGAGTCATTCTGACTGGGGAGAGAAAGTCCCAAAGCAATTGATTGATTTAAATGTGTAAAGTGGGTAAGGTTTACTGCCAAATTTAAAAGAGACTGATGTGTAGCCAGAATATTAATTGACTACAGTAGAATTGTATTTACCTGGGAGTCTTAGTGCTTGTTGCTATTAGGTACAATTGAGTTGGGTAGGACTCATAGTGACCTGTGTATAACAGAACAAAACACTCCCCGATTCTGTGCCAGGCACATGATCTTTTTTATGTTTAAGCCCAGCGTTGGAGCCACTGTGTCAACTTGTTGTTAGGTGCCATTGAGTTGGTGTCTAACTCATAATGACCCTATGTACAACAGGTGAAACACTATTGTTAGTGCTTCTCTGCTGTGATAGAGTTTTCAAAGGTTGACTGTTTTTTTTAGGAGGAGTGGGCTACCTGGTCCTTCTTCCACCTCAAAAAGTGATATATAGATTTTCCATACAACTCAGCAATTTCACTATTAATATATTCCAAGAGAAATGAACACATTCATCCATATAAAAATACATGAATATTCACAGTACCTTTATTCCAAAATGGTAGCCAAAGGGTGGAACAACTCAAATATCTATCAACTGATAAACAAAATGCTATATATCCATACAATGGACTATCATTCAGCCATTTTAAAAAAGGAATGAAGGGCTGAGCCTTGCTGCAGCATGGATGAACTTTGGGAACATTATGTTAAGGGAAAGAAGCCAGACACAGAAGGCCACATACACTATGATTCATTGATATGATGTCTCAGAATAGGAAAGCTATAGAGATAGAGAGTAGATTGTTGTTGTTGTTGTTAGGTGCCATCGAGTCGGTATCCGACTCATAGGGACCCTCTGTTCAACAGGGGAAACACTATTGTCAGTGCTTCTCTGCTGTGCACAGGGTTTTCAATGGCAGATTGATTTTTGGGAGGGGGTTGCCAGGTCCTTCTCCCAAGCCTACAGCTTCTGGTGTTCCCAGGCGGTTTCCCATCCAGGTACTAACCAGGCCCGACCCTGCTTAGCTTCCGAGATCTGACGAGATCGGATGCCACAGGGCTACAGCTGCAGGCTTCAAAGAGTAGATTACTTGCTTTCTATTTCTAGGGACATGGAACTTGGGATAAATTGGGGAGTAACTGCTAATAATGGGAGAAGGGCCTGGCAATCCACTTCCAAGGCAATCCCGAAACAGTCAGCCATTGAAAACCCTATGAGGGTCACTATGAGTCGGATACCGACTTGAGGGCACCTAACAACAACCGCTAATAGGTAGGAGGTTAGCAGGAAGGGTGATGAAAATGTTCTAAAATTGATTGTACCGGTGATTGCACAACTCTATGAATATACTGAAAATCACTGAATTGTGCATTTTAAGGGGTACAGTTTATGTTATGTGAATTATATATTGGTAAAGCTTTAAAAGAAAGAAAAACTACTTACCATTGAGTAGGAGATGCTTGGACTGAATATCTTCCCTGTCCCCCAGCCCACTCTTCATCTTTCTTTGCTTAGTTTCTCAGGAAGCTGTTTCATACGGATCGTATCAACAGCCATCCTTGCCTGAGTGATCAAACTGTTTATTGTCCAAACCAGGACACTTTTGAGAAAGAGAAATTGAGGTAAAACAGACCCCCAGGCAAACTCTTGGTGGGCAAGTTGGCTATATGGCCACATGGCTATAGCTCCTGCCATGTGGCCCTTGCTGGGAAGCTGCCTCTACATTGCCGTTTCCGCTCCTCCTTGCCCTTCAGGCCCAGGGTGGTGGTGGCTTCTCACTATGAATGGCCCCTGGAGCTGCACTGTCCCATGGTCTCCCAAGCCCTGCCCAGGTCCCTGTTTTAGACTTCCTCCATTACCCAGTTTGAGTGGGCCATCTGTTTCCTGCCAGTGTCCTACTGACAGCAAACTTCAGATAAACAGCCTGAGAGAGAACTTTGAAAGGAAAGGAAAGGTGTGGTCAACTTAGCAACACTGCTAGATCACTCCCAAAGAGCTGTTGCTCCCACTTGCCTTCAGTTTTTGCAGATGTCGGTTACACAAACTCCTGGATGACAACAGATGATTTCACCGAGTCTCACTGGAGACTTTTTGTCCTTACCTGAAGCCCAGAGCAAGACTATTAAGCCCTAGCAACAAGGATCCTACAGGAAATATAATTTTTCTTTTTAGTCATTTAGGTTTCGCAGTGTTGAGCATTGAACACAAGACCTTATCCACACTAAGCAAGCACTCTACCACTGACTTACATCTGGGAACCTTGGTTTTTTTGAGACGGCCTCACAATGTTTCCCAGGCTGGCCTCAAACTTGTGTTCCCCCTTGCCTCTGCCTCCTCAGGGCTAGGATTGCAGGTATGCGGCACCATGCTCAGCTTTAGGTTTTATTTTTGCCAAAGTTTTTCTTTTCCCACTTAGAAGGAAATGAGTGCCTAGTAAAATTTGTAATTATCAGTATGAGAAAGCATGTTCATTTGGTTTATGTTGTTCAGAATTTGCTGTGCTCCCTAAGAGAGAGGATTTATATATTTCATCAGCTCTGGAAAATTCTCAGCCAGCATCTTTTGGAATATCCATCCCATTTCATCCCTCCCCCTATTTTCTCTGGAAATTAGCAGTAATCCCCCTATTTTCTCTGGAATTAGCAGTGATCTCTATTCCCATTCTTGTCCCCTAACCTCTCTTTATTTTTCTTATTTTCTATTTATTTCTGTGTGCTTTCTTCTGATCAAAAAATTCTCTTTTCAGCTCTGTGCCTATTCCATTCTCTAACGTGTCCATGCAGAGTTCGAGGGTATCTGGTAATTTCAGTGACCATGTTCTTCATTTCTAGGCTACCTGATCCTTTTTTCACAATGCACATCTTCTTTTCAGCGTGCCTTGACATTTTGCTTCCTTCTTTGATATTTGAATCATTTTAAATCCACATGTCTCAGTCAGACCATTTGATTACCTCCTGGTCCTGTGGGCTGAATCCTGCTCTTAGTGTGTCTTCTGACTCCTGTGCATGCGGGGTGGACTGTTTTCTTGCATAATTTATAATGTGGAACTGTGAACTCATTTTAGGGACCTTTGTCTTTGGGAACCCTATGAGGGTCGCTATGAGTAGGATACCGACTCGACGGCACCTAACAACAACAACAACAACGACAAGGAGGACTTGATTGAGGGTGAATTCCCTGAGAGCCATTTGTCACTTGCTTCTTCTAGCTTACCCAGGATTATGTTAGGCCGGTGACAATGTTTCACGTTAATTCTCATTTTAGGTATTTGGGGTCTGTTCTAGATAAGGCAAATTTAAACCTGCCAACGCTACGGCCTCTGATTGCAGATGCTCACTGATGCTTTTTGCCTCCACCTCAGCCAAGACAATCAGGTGTTTGTGTCCGCTCTAGCCTGGGGGCACACTGGTCTGGTCTTGTGGGTGAACACCCAGGCCCCTGCATTGCTGAAACCAAGGGCTCCTCCCAGGCAATTGAAGCCTTAACAATCTAACGGTTTTCAGATTCCCCTGTTACTGAGGCCTTCCCCTTCCTCCTCGCTGGTTTTGCCATCTATTTTGTTGTTTGTCGTTAGGTGCCGCCGAGTTGGTATCTGACTCATAGCAACCCTATGTACAACAAGCGAAACACTATTATCAGTGCTTCTCTGCTGTTCCTAAGGCTTTCAATGGCGGATTAATTTTTGGGAGTGTGTTGCTGAGTCCTTCTCCCAAGCCTACAGCACCTGGTGTTCCCAGGCGGTCTCCAATCCAAGTACTAACCAGGTCCGACCCTGCTTAGCTTCCGAGATCTGATAGGATTGGATGCCACAGGGCTACAGCTGCAGGCGCCATCTATTTAGAAAGATCCTATCCTGGGGGACAGACTGGTCTGGCCCACCTGTCTTTGAAACTGTGCAGTTGTGAGGCTCTGGCTCTGTAAGTGGCTCTCATTTGCATGTCCCTAAGTCACATGGGACCAAGGGCCTGTTTTTCTGGTTCTCTTGTGGGTATACACCCAGGCCCCCACATTGCTGAAACCAGGGGCTCCTCCCAGGCAATGGGAGCTTTCATAGTCTAACGGTTTTCAGACTTGCCCGCTGCTGAGGACTTCCCCTTCTTTCTTGCTGCTTTGGCATCTATTTAGAAAGATGCTCATTACATTTTACTTACTGTATGTATGAGGCTGTAGCAGGAGGAGGTTTCAGGTGATACAATCTGTGACACCTGATTCCCCTTTCCTTTGCATTTACATTACAAATGTTGTTTTTCGCGTAATCTGTAATATTTTCCACTTTTAGGTAGACTCAGATGTCCCCGATGGATTTAAAACAATTAGATATGTTTCTCAATTGCCTTACATGGCATGTAAATGCAAGTTTCCAAAATAATGTGCGTTTCATGCCTTTTGATTACTACTCTAACCAGAAGGCATATCTCACTTGCAAAATATTGCTTCTCCTGGTGCTAATGTGGAACAGAAAGTGCTAAACTCCAGAAATACTGCCAACAAAGGAGGGTTCAGGTCTTGGGCAGTCTTATCCTTTATTTGTAACAGGGATCTCTCTTCCCCTGAGAGTCCCAGTCTCAATAGCAAAGTAACACAGAAGCTCAATCAGTAGTCAGCAGGCAAGGTGGGAACCTATAAACAAAGCCTAGGAAATCCAATGCTCCTTGGAGAACAAGTGTGCTTAGGACAGAGTAGCTACTTGATGAACCTCAGAAAACTGCATGAAACCTTCCTACCCCACTGCAGAGCAGAGACAAGTCCTGGCCGCCTACAACCATCAGATACAGCCTCTCTTCCTTGAGCAGTCCCAGAAAAACAGAAATTCTTCCATCTTTTTCCCCACTTTCATATCTTCTTTGTGAACCAACCCCCATGCTTGACTCTCATGATCAGAAGTTGCAAACTGGCTTGCAGCAGAACAGTATTTTTTATTTAGGAAATTTAGGTCGGGTGTGGTTATGCCCCCCTGTAATCCAAGCACTTGGGAGGCTGAAGCAGGAGGATCAGGAATTTGAGTCCAGCCTTGGTTGTATAGTGAGATGACTATCTCAAAACAAACAAGCAGATTAAGTAATTAGTTAATTAATTAATATTGAGAAATCTAAAAATATTTAATTCCCACTTGTCAGTTTGCTATACTGTGAGGGCTTGTGTGTTACTGTGATGCTGAAAGCTATGCCACCAATATTTCAGATACCAGCAGGGCCACCCATGGTGGACAGGCTTCAGCTGAGCTTCCAGACTAAGATTTGGGAGAAGGACCTAGCAGCCTACTCTAGAAACAATTAGCCTGTGAAAACCCTATGAATAGCAGAGAAGCACTGTCAAATATAATGCTGGAAAATGAGCCCTCTAGGTTGGAAGGCACTTAAAAGACGACTGGGGAAGAGTTGTCTCCTCAAAGTAGAGTCAACTTTGGTGACAGGAATGGAGTAAAGCCCCAGGGACCTCCATATGCTGATGTGGCATGACTCAAAATGAGAAGAAACAACCATAAACATCTATTAATAATTTGAATGTGGAATGTATGTAGTATCAATCTAGGAAAATTAGAAATCATCAAAAGGGAAATGGAGCACATAAACATTGACATTCTAGGCATCAGTGAGCTGAAATGGACTGGTATGGGTCATTTGAATCAGATAAACATATGGTCTACTACGCTGGGGGTGAACACTTACAGAGAAATGGCATGGCACTCGTCATCAAAAAGACGTCTCAATATCTGTCCTGAAGTACAACGCTGTCAGTGATAGAATAATATCCACATGCCTACAAGGAAGGCCAGTTAATATGACTATTATTCAAAAGTACACACCCACCACTAAGGCCACAAATGAAGAAAGGGAAGATTTTTACCTACTTCTACAGTTTGAAATTGATCAAACATGCAATCAGGATTCACTACTAATTACTGGTGATTGGAATGCAAAAGTTGGAAACAAAGGAAAAGGCTCACTAACTGGAAAATATGGCCTGATGACTGAAAGGATGCTAGAGATCACATGATAGAATTTGTCAGACCAATGACCTTTTCATTGCAAATCATTTTTTTCACCAACATAAGTAGCAAGTGTACACATGGAATTCACCAGATGGAACATACAGGAACCAAACTGACTACATTTGTGGAAAGAGACTATGGAAAAGCTCAATATCAGAAGTCAGAACAAGACTGAGTGATAATTGTGGATCAGACCATCAACTGCTCATATGCAGGTTCAAAGTGAAAGTGAAGAAAATTAGAACAAGTATACTAGAGCAAAAGTATGACTTTGTGTATATCCCGCCTGAGTTCACAGACCATCCAAAACCAGATTTGATACATTAGACACAAATGATGGAAGACCAGTCAAGGTGTGGCATGAAATCAAAGGTATTATCCATGAGGAAAGTGAAAGGTTATTAAAAAGACGGGGATTGTACTTGGTTCTACAATCAACACCCATGGAAACAGCAGTCAAGAACTCAAAAGCCATATTGCAATGGGAAAAGCTGTTGTAAAAGACTTCTTTAAAGTGTTGAAAAGATGTCACATTGAAGATGAAGGTGTGCCTGAAAAAAATCAAAATACATGTCAAAAGAGATTCCGAAACTTTCCCTTAAATATCAAGCAACTAAAGTAAAAGGAGGGCTAGGATTTAGCTCAGTTGGTAGAGCACCACTCTGCAGTCTCTGAGGTCCTGAGTTTGATTCCCAGCACCACAAATGGGAGAAGGATGCGGCAATCCACTCCCAAGGCAATCCCGAAGCAATCAGCTATTGAAAAAGCTATGAAGGTCCTAACCTTCTGGCACCCACAGCACCTATCAACAAAGTAGTAAGAGGAAAACATGATGAAGTTAAAGAACTAAACAGAAAATTTCAAAGGGCAGCTGGAGAGAAAAAAAAATTAAATGTTATAATGACATGTGCAACCTGGAGATAGAAACCTAAAGGAAAGAACATGCTCTGTTTTTCTCAAATGCAATGATTTGAAGAAAAAAGCTCAAGCCTTGAGTGGCAATAATGAAGGATTCTACAGGGTAAATATTAAAGCAGGAAACATCAAAAAAAGATGAAAGGAATACTCAGAGTCATTATGCCAAAAAGAATTGGTGGATGATGAACCATTTCAAGAGGCCTAACAACAACAACAACAACAACATTTAAAAAATTGGAAAACAGGACTCCAAGGTGCAAAGTTTCAGCCTTTACAGAAAGATTGGAACATAGCAATTAAGGACCCACATTCCCAGCCAGACTCAGCCTATGGGACAGCCAGCCGTAAGGACAAGTAGCCTGCCTGATGCCCATAGGCATGGGTTTGTGAACCTGCTGTTCCAGGGTTACTCAGCCCGCTACTGATCAGTTTATTGCCTTCTTTCGTGAGTTTCCTGCCCTGGTGACACATTCTGGATGCTGAGGTTAGACTTTGGCATTTCCCAGCCCACCATCCACAAAACACATACAAAACATCTCTTAGGGTGAGTCATTGTGACAGATATTTTGAATTTATTCTTGCTAGCTTCATTTTCCAAAGGGTCCTATTTCTAGGTGGAAACCCTTGTAGAGAGTTCCATAGACTTCTATAGACTTACAACTCCCCGATTTGTTTAATGGATTTAGTGGCTTTGGGATCATAAATAATTCTACTAATAGGTTATAGGATAAATTTAAAGCGACTTTATTTCATATAGGAGCTGGGGTGATAATCAGTGTAGGGGGAGCTAACCCTTAGTAAGTACTAACTGTGAGCCACGGGAGAAGGATTTGACAATCTACCCCCAAAGCAATCCCAAAACAATCAGCCATTGAAAACCCTATAAGGGAGCCGGGTCTGGTGGCACACGCCTGTAATCCCACAAACATTCATAAGAATTGCTGGTGGGAAAGAAGATACAAACAGCTTAAGAACTATACCCAGTAGACCGTCTTGTGTAGGACAATGAGAGCACTATCATACGATGGTTAAAATGCTTGCTTGGTGGGTGCAGTGGCACATACCTGTAATCCTAGACGCTCGGGAGGTGAAGGCAGGAGGATCGCAAGTTCGAGACCAGAAGCAGTTTGCGTAACTTAGCGAGACCCTGTCTCAAAAAGTAAAAAATGGGGTGGGGGTGCAGCTCTGTGGTCCAGCACTTGCAGAGCATGCAAGCGCAAGGCCCTGGGTTCAACCCCCAGTACCACACACACACACAAAAAAAACACCCTACAAGGGTCACTATGAGTCTGACTTGACTCATCAGCACCTAACAACAATAACAACTGTGTGCCACACACGGGTCTAAGGAATCCCATCCAACACTCACACAGCATCTTCATTATCCTTATCTTACAGATAAAGAAACTGAGGTACAGAAGTCTGAGAAGTGATGGAGCCAGAATCAAACCCAGCAGCCTGCCTCCGAGGCCACCATTTTGGCTACCTCACACAGCTGCCTCTGATGCAAAGACCCTTCACAAAGGTCAGAAATTTCACAGATGCTGCCTCCAGTCCCACAGCAATCTGGGAGGCCCCACACAGGGCACCCTGCAGCTGATTAGCATTACCTGAAAACATACCCAGCAAGTCATGAAGCAAAGGCCATAAAGGGTTAACATTCACAAAATCTAATGAAGACTAAATGAATACCTTTGCACTATCCTTGCCAAGTTTCTGTAGGTCTGAAATTATGTCAAAATAAAAAATTAAAGGAATAATGAGTGAATTAGAATAATATTAGTTGACCTGGATGGATAACCGAGAAATTGAGAGTTAATAGTTGGACCTGACTGGAGGGCGTCTAACACCACAACAAAAAGCAAGATTCATAAAAAGTGTGTGAGCTGCTATTCCATTTTTGTGAAGTAAACAATGACAAAATCCATACACACACACACACTCACTCACGTATACACACACTCCTCTATCCTTATACGCGTATGGAATAAAATATGTATGTATGTTCAAAAAACTTCTGGAGCCCAGCCTCCAGAGGTTGTCCTTGAATTGTTTAGGGGCGGGACCTGGGCATGGGTACCTTTTTTGAAGTGCCCTAGATCAGGATTCTTAATTTTGCCACACATTAGAATCACCTTGTTGTTGTTGTTGTTGTTGTTAGGTGCCGTCGAGTCGGATCCGACTCATAGCGACCCTCTGTACAACAGGGGAAACACTATTGTCAGTGCTTCTCTGCTGTTCATAGGGTTTTCAAAGGCAGATTGATTTTTGGGAGGGGGTTGCCAGGTCCTTCTCCCAAGCCTACAGCTTCTGGTGTTCCCAGGTGGTCTCCCATCCAGGTACTAACCAGGCCCGACCCTGCTTAGCTTCCGAGATCTGACGGGATCGGATGCCACAGGGCTACAGCTGCAGGCTAATAACAATAGATGCTATTAAAAGCAACAATGTGTGATGTCCTAGGTTCAATTGACAGCATGGCAATAAACTAAATTTTAAAAATAATTAATTAATTTATTAAAAAAAATAACATGGAGCAAATATTCCCAGGAGGAACTGCACGTCAATGGGCTTTTACTCTCTGCCCAGTGAGCCCCTGAATTTTTCTTTTCACTAGGGAGGGGACCGTCACAAAGATTCTCAAATGTAGAAACAGGATATAATAAGCCGGGCCTGGTGGCGCAGTCCTGTAATCCCAGCGACTCCGGAGGCAGAGGCAGGGGGATCACAAGTTCGAGACCAGAGGCAGTCTGCGAAATTTAGCGAGACCCTGTCTCAAAGAGTAAAAAAATGGGCTGGGGGGTGCAGCTCAGTGGTCCAGCACTTACAGAGCACACAAGCGTTGAGGCCCTGGGTTCAACCCCAGTACCGCGGAAAAAAATACAATAAAAGAAAAAAAAAAGAAACAGAGTATAATGTGGAAGTGTCAATCTGATCTTGTCATTGGCCCTAAAACCCCTTCTTTCACTAGCCTCACCCCAGCCCTTATGAAAAATGCCAAGTGTCTGTCCCACCTCTGGGCATTTCCTGCCACAGGACACTTTCCCTGGGACCTATTCAAGGAATTTTTGGATGTTTCACTTACCAGAGAGAAGGGGCTGGTTCTCAGGCCTGAGGCCAACAGAAGCACAAGGAAAAGGACAGCATACAGTGCTAACGTTGGGGTGTGTGGGTGGGAGGTGGTACAAAAGCTGAATTTAGTGTCAGGGCTAATCCCAGAGGTCTGGAGGCGGGGTGGAAGGGAGGCCTCCAGCATTGAGTCAGAAAAAGAAGGTTGGAATTCTTTCAGCATTAAAATGAGGACTGGAATGATGTCCTTTCATGTGGATTTACTACATGTAAAATGCCTCCCAGGTGTCAGTGGGACAGCACACCAACTTTGCAGGCTTGCAGTGGGGACTCTGGGGCCAGGGGTGGACATGAGTCTTGATCTGGCCTCTACTTCTGTTGCTAAAATTTCCTGAGTGCTTACTTCCCGTATTCCAGATACCAATTTAAGTATCTTCACATATTAGCTCACGTAATACTTACAACAGCCCCATCAGATGGTTGCTATCATCAGCCCCATTTACAGATGAGGAAACTGAGGCCCAAGAGGGTTGAGTAACTTCCCCAAGGCCATGCAGTTAGTAGGTTTTAAACTGGAGTTTGAATCAGGCAATCTGCTTCTACAAGCAGCTATCTTTATCATTACAATACCAATAGCAAACCATGTGCCCAGCACTGTAACTAGCCTGGTGCAGATGAGGCCTATGCAAGCAAGTGCCCTTGGGGACAGATTCTAGTAGGGTTGCCAGAAGGTTCATCCCGCTTAGTGATTTTGATTTTAGGAAGATGGTCGCAGAAAGGGGGAGTCAGTTCAGTTGGGCAGAGCAACCCAGAGGAAAAAGTATCTTCTGTGGCTGAGATTTGCAGCTCCACGCACCCTCTTGATCCACAAAGCGCTCAAAGCCAGGCTTTTTCCTGTTACGGAGTCAATCTCACACAAGTTTACAGCATTTTGCGCCTTGTTTCTTTTGTCAACCCCCACCCTGGCCCCATTTTCCTTTTGTTGTTTTGTGCTTTAAATGCTCAGCTTAGGGTCAAAGTTCAGTTGGATGCTTTAAGGTCTTTTAAAAGTTGCTCTTGGATTCCCTTCCCCAGCACCCAGGTTGCATAATGCAAATGAGTAAACTTGGTTATGGCGTTAGGGGGTGGAGCTTAGAACCACCAGCTCCCAAATCAACCTGGGTATTCTGTGCTGTTTAGAAGTTAACTCTCCCAAAGAGGCTTTCTGTGGTGATAGCAACACCCCACGCACTTCGCCGATCTGAAAAACATCAGCTGTCCAAACTACGGGTCAGCAATCTCTGTAGACTGAGGAACAGGGGGAAGGAGCTCTCGTGCTCCTTTTCTTTTTGCAATTGCAGATCAATCCACTTCCCCAGCATCCAGCAACTTTATCTAACTCAGCATCCTACTGCAGGATACTCCCCTGAACTCGCCTTAATTATGTATCTGGCTATTTGCAATCGTGACTTGGCGTTGCGGTCCTGACACTACTAAATGCAGTATCAGCAGCAGCCCTTCCGCCCTACTGAGCGCTCACTAGGTGCTGGACGCTTGGCTAAGCGTGCCCGCGCGCAAGTCCCCAGGGGGCGGCGGTGTAGCCTAGGCTCCGAGCGCTCAAAACCATTGTAGGCGCTCATCCAGCCGACTGGCCGCCCTTGGGGCGAGGTGCTGACCCGCCCTGTCCACGCTGCGACAGTCTGTCAGGGTAGGACCGGGTGCTTCGTGGGACCCAAAGGCGGAACCCTCCGTGCCGTGCAGCCAGCTGGCCAACTCCTCTCTGCGGCTGGGGCCCCACGCGGCTCTCCGGCGCGCGCTCGCCGCCCCGCCCGCGTGCGGCGCACGCACGGCGGCGAGCGCGCGCCCTCCTGCGCCCCAGCGGCAGACGCACGGCCGCGAGCGCGCGTGCGCCCCTTGGAACGTCCCCGGGAGCCCAGCCAGAGCGAGCGCGGGGCTGGGCGTGCTAGAGTGAAAAGGAGGCGGCGGCCGAGTCTGCGAGCAACAGATCCGGGCGCCAAGAGCACACCGTCTCTGCTGCTGGGCCATTTCTTTATTATTATTATTTTTTAATTTCAGAAAAATTTATTACGCTTGAAAATCTTGCATTTCTCAATGGCGCTGGCTTCGGGTCAGCCGGCTGTTTTTTCTGCACCAAGATGGGCTTTGCCGTTTCCGTCGTGGGCGCCCGTGGTGGCCTGATTGTCAGTCTTCGGGCATTTTTGAGACCAGAAGCCGAGCGCTGCATGTAGGCGAAGCACCCTACGGAGCGGTTTGGCTTTTAAAATTATTATTATTTGGGGCAGGGAACAGTCGATCTCGTGCGCGCCGTCCTCTCTGCAGAAGAGGCTGCGTGTCGGCGGTGGGTCGCCGAAAGGGTGAAATTCGTCGGGGAGTGAGCGAGCTCCGGCCCCGTGCGCAGTCCAGCGGTCCCGCAAGTGTGTCCTCTGCCTGCCGGCGCCGGGAAAATGGAGGCTGTGATTGAGAAGGAATGCAGCGCGCTCGGAGGCCTCTTCCAGACCATCATCAGCGACATGAAGGTAGGACGCCGGGGGCGCGGCTGCGGCGGCCGCCGCGCGCTGACCTCGCGGCGGGGCTTCGCCTCCACTCCGGGCCAGCAGCCCGGCCCTTGCCTGCGCCGTGGGCGCCGGCCACCTGCGAGAGCTCCCGGGCCTGAGCGTCACCTGCTCGCCCGAGGCACTGTTTCGGGCTCTGCTGGGTCACTAGGCGGGCGACTTCCCTGGGGAGGTCTGGTGGCCCCTGCCGTCTCCCGGTTCGGGACCCCAGGGGGCGGCACCATCTTGTTCCTTTGGGGGGCTCAGGGCCCCGGCTTCAAGTTTTCCATTGTCTGTCCCTGAACTGAGTGTCTGCGACCCGTGGAGGCTGGACGCCCTGGCGGACACCTGATTCCTTGGGTTCGGGGTGGGGGTGCCTGGCGCGATGGTGGGGAGGGAGTGGGGGCGCTGCCCGGCCTCAGGAAGGTGTTCCCCGGCCTGGGAGACTGGGAGGAAGGCTTCTTTCCTCCTTGGCTTTCAGGTCTACCCGGAGCGGGGGAATCTGAACAAATTAGTTATTAATTAGGCTGTTCTTAAGCTGGCGAGGGTGCGCATGCCTTCCCTCTGCCCTCCCCAGGGGCGCGGGGCAGAAGTTCCCAGGGCAGGCTTGTAGGGGACCCCAAGCGGGGGCTCCCAACGTAAAGGCAAGGTTGGGGCCCCCTAAACAACTGTACCCCGCCCCCTCCAACACACACACCCCACTCTTGGTTCTGTCGGGAGGATTGTGGGGATTGTGGCTCTGTGTGTATGTGTGTGCGTGCGTGCGCGCGCGTGTGTGTTGGGGGCGGGGAACAACAGCCTGGCTTTTTCCTGCAAGGGTGGGACTGGAGATAGCTTGATCTTCGGATGTGGATTTTCTGGTGCTCGGAGATAGACCAGAGCCTGTGTTACTCATGCAAAGGAAATATAACCAGCCATGCGAGCTGGGCTGGAGGTGGGAATTGGGGGCGGTGGGGGGAATTTTTTTTTCAAGTGTATTTAGGGATCATCTCTTTGGCTTCAGCCCAGCCCCAGTTTGCCTCAACAGATCCGGGGAGGTGGTGTTTAATTAAAAGCCAGGCATCCAAAAGAGTGGGTAGGTTTGGAAAGCCGTGCTGGCAAAGTGGGTGTGGACAGCCCCTCTTCAGCCGCTGCCTGGCGCCTGGAGAAGCTTTTGTCTGATGAACTGTAAGGTTTGGAGAGGTTTGGTGCCTCCAAAATGGATTTAAGGGAGGAATGCTCAGCTGTCACGGCCTGCCTCCCCCATGGAGGACCAACTGCCACCTCGCCCAGGGTGAACTTTTCCAAGGTGCCTCGTCCTGGGCTTGTCCATTTTGAAATCCTTCAGATCTCGTGCCTTTTGTCAGAAATTGATGTTCGATTAGCCTAATCTGCAGCCAGACCCTGCTTGCCCAGGAATGCCTCTAATCCAGTCACTTGGAATTAGATGGATTAGTCCCTCTTCAAAGACAGCCCCTTTCATTCCTTTGCCCCCGATTCACATTGGATCATTGAAGTGCTCTTTTGAACAAAGATTGGTGCCTCTCCTTGGACTCTGGTATTTATTGTTAACTTAAATTCTACACACCTTATCGCCAAACAAGATTTGGTTTGAGGCACACAGTATATTCTGATCCCCAGGGGAGGAATTTGAGATGGGTTGGTAAAGCTGCTTGTGTTTTTTGGAGGAGGTAATGGAGGTTTCCAGGCCCTGAGTAGTAACTAGGGACCTAGGGATCTAACCGATTTTGATCACTGCAGTCCCAGAGTGCTCACACCTGGAGTTTTCTCTTTCTTTGTTCTTTAATCCAAAATCCAGGCTCGGTTTTTCAAATTCGATGGTTTGAATCCAAAGCCCTTCAGAAGGTAATCCTTCACCAAGGGTGGGCTCTCTTGCTTTCTACCTGCCAGCCCCTGGCTGCCTGGCAGTGTGCTTGGCCTGGTTCATATGTGCTAAGCTGGCTTTTTGTTGTTGTTTGTTTCCTCTGCAAGTTTCCAGTTAAAAATAAACTCCTTTTAATGCTCCATCCATGCTGAATCGAGAGTTTCTTTCTTTTTGAGTTTGGTCGGTTTGTTCAACATCCTGTGGGAAAGCATTTATTTTAAAGGTTTGTTTGGCAGCAAAATATTTTAAAAGCAAGATGGAGTGGACCACTACCCTATTCTTGGAATTCTGCAGAATTTTAGACTTTTGGGGAGTAGAGGGCTAAGGAATGAGAGAGACTGGCTGTCCGATTTCTAAGATTGCTTATGAATAAGATAATTGGTGAATATTTTCATGGAGTTTTCTTAAATGTCTCCTTCATGGATTAGATAGCAGTGGTATTTTAAAAGGGAAATAAGAAAAAATTAATACCGGGCCACATAGAGAAGCAGTATATATTATGTAGATGGGTGAAGTCACCAATGATGAAAGGCAGTTTTTAATATCTTTTTTTGGTGTGTGTGTGTATGTGCGTGGTACGGGGAGTTGAACCTAGGGTATTGCACATACTTTGCAAGTGCTCTACCACTGAGCTGCAGCCCTAGCCCTTTTTAAAATTTTTTATCTTGAGACTGGGTCTTCCTAAGTTACACAGGGCTGGGATTTGGCTCAGTTGGTAGAGCACTGTGCTGCAGTTTCTTAAGTCCCGAGTTCAATTCCCAGTACAGCAAAAATGGGAGAAGGGCCTGGCAATCCACTCCCAAGGCAATCCTGAAACAGTCTGCCATTGAAAACCCTATGAGGGTCGCTATGAGTCCTATACCGACTCGACGGCATCTAACAACAACAACAACAAGTTACACAAGCTGCCTCTGGCCTTGAATTCAAGATCCTTCTGCTTTGGCCTCCCAAGTCGCTGGGATAATAGGATTGTGGCCACCTCGCCCAGTTTTTAAAATCTGAAATCAGCTGATTTTCTAATGACCTGCTTGACCTCCTTTTCTCTTCTTTAAACTCCCACGACAAGGTTATTATACCTCTAGGTCCTCTTTCTGTTTGCTTTGAGGAAGAAGTGTAAATGTTGGAAGCTCATTTGGAATGTCATCCTGATCCCATTTTTAAGTTATTTTTCTTAGAAGTGATGTTGAACTAGGGTGAAGCAAAGGGTAAGGAAAATGGTTTTCTAGCATTTGATTCTTCAACATGCATAGCAGCACAGGAAGGGAGTTGATTTCCTCTTTGGAGGGGAAAAAAAAAAGCAGAAAATGGAGTAATTTCCAGCCTTGGTAGTATCCACCTTCTAAAACCAAAAAAACCCTCAAGACATAGAACAGCTAGAAAGGATTCTTTATGCTTTCTTCTAAAGACTCTTCACCTGACTGAGTCTTCAGCTGTCAGGCTGTGTGTGTTTTATCCTTTTCAGGGGTAGGGTGCAGAAGAAATCCTTATTTCGCTGCCATGGGGATGGGGCACCCTGGAGAGGAAGCAGCAGCTGTTAAGTAACTTATTGATTCCCTGACAAGAGGAAACCTGGTGTTTTTCCCCCTCTTCCACCCTGCTGTGGCGGTGGTCACTGATGAACGGTGGTGTGCAAAATCACTTACTGGATGCCTTCCCTTCAGTCCCCGTAAATCACCTTCAAGTCATCTGGTGTGAGTTGGTCCCAGAGGAAAGGGGAGATGATCTATTCATGTGGCTACAGGGGAAGGGCCATGGTTGGTTTTTCCGGGGGAGCAGTGGTGACTGTTGACTGCATTAAGGAAGTCCTGGAATCTTTTGGATTTCTATCCAAACCCCAGGCTTTTTGTTGTTTGTTAGGTGCCGTCGAGTCATGTCGGACTCATAGTGACCCTCATAGGGTTTTCAATGGTAGATTGTTTCAGGATTGCCTTGGGCGTGGGTTGCCACGTCCTTCTCCCATTTTTGCGGTGCTGGGAATCGAACTTGGGACCTCAGAGACTGCAGAGCAGCGCTCTACCAACTGAGCTAAATCCCAGCCCTAAACCCCAGGCTGGATGGGCTAAATACTGCAAGTGGATTGGTGTTGTTGCTTTTAGGTAATTAAATGAGAATTTGATGATGCTTAGGCTGTTTTTAAGACCAGGAGACTTTGCTGGCTGAACTTGAGGGCAGCTTGCCCTGGGATGTCTATCTTCTTTTAATAATTAACCTTTGGTTTTTTTTTTAAGTTGGATGCTAAAATCAAATATTTTCCTTGCTTTTGTTGCTCAAGCATTAGCTTGTCAGGAGCTGAGTTGGGCCTGCTGTAGGGTTAGGAGTGTATTTGGGATTATATAATGTGCCTGGGCTGAAAGATACCCAAGCACACCTGAGCGCGCCATGCCACGTGTCCTTTTAGACAGGGGTGTTCTGTTACCAGCACCTGGGCTGGGCAGAATAGGGGCCTTGTTCAGCTCCTCCCCGCTGCCCCCCACCTCTGGTTGTCACCAGTATCCTTCGTCTGAAGTTCTGCCTCAAATTAGAACTGCTAATGGGGCTCCTTGAGTTCAGTGGAAATCTTTCTGTAATTCCAAGGCATATCGCAATATGTGCCTTCACTTATTATGAGATGGCGAATGTGGGTAGTGGGTCCAGTGCTGGATTGCGATACCAGGGCTGTTTTTTTCCCTGAGCTGACTGGGGGTTCCTGCCAGAAGAGGGGTTCACTATCTAGGTGCATATTGGGGGCCTACTATGTGGAAGGGGCTGGGGTATAGCTCAGTGGGTAGAGTGCCGCTCTGTGGTCTGTGAGGCCCTAGGTTCAATCCCTAGCACCGGAAAAACAGAAGAACATGGCAGCCCACTCATGAAAACAGCCATTGAAAACCTATAAGGGTGAATCAGATATGACTCCATGACACCTAAAAACAACAAACTGGAAGGCCTTTTGCTAGGCCCTGTTCCTGGAGCACTCCTTGTCCTGAGACCTTTGGACAGATGATGTCAGGACAATATGGCAGCGAAGGATGGGCTTCTATCCCTGCAGGGCTTCTCTTTGATGCTTCAAAATCAACAGTTTTCTCTAGGAAGATAATGAAAATCTAGCCATGGCCTTAGCCGGCAGCCAGTTCTCTCAGGGAAGTAGGCTGCTCTGTGTAAACGGAGGCAGCAGCACAAAGGCAGGACAGCCAGAGCCTCTGTGAAGGACAGATGGGCCCCATGTTGGCTTTTCTCTCAGCAAATGGCTGTGTTTGGTCAGGGTTTTACAGCTTCCTCGGTTTGGGCCTATGGGAGAAGAAGGCAGAGTAAAGATGTTGTAAAATTGGCCTCCAGGAATCTCCCAGAGTGGGTGCTTCTTCAGAGGTTTAGGGCCTCATCTATGTAGGTCGGTCTTTTTGGTGGTTTTTGGGTGTGAATCTTGTGTTGGTTTGGAAATAAGTCACTTTTGGTCTTGATTAGAGTGTTTCTGTGGGAAAACCCCTCATACATCCCATTTAGTCAAATTGTTTAAACTCGTTGCTTAGTGCTCAATTCATAAAGTCCCAAGTGGAGAGAGGAGGTTGTTCCTAGGTCATGGTTTGCGTGGACGGTAGGCTGAGTTTGGCTTTGGCCTAGTGCAGCAATCACTGTGTTCTTTCTAGAGTAATGCATACTCATTCTACAGCACTAATTAGACATGAGCTGTGTTGTGGGCACCAAACTCCCTATGATATCAGCAAGTAAAAATACAGCATTTCCATTATATTTGCAGTTCACATACATAGCAAATGTTTTTAGTGTATGTAGGTCCCACACAGGCTGTGTCTTCTCAGCTGCTGATCACTTGCCCTTTGATCTCTTCTTTTGCATCTTGGCTTTAGGGAAAAGGAAAAAGCTAAAATGATATCTTGTCAATTTAGCTAGCTCATTTGAAGTTGTTAAAATGCTTGGAGGTTGAAAAGGTTGAAACTATCGATCCGTTCGATGCTTTATCATTTGTATGTAGGCTTTTTCCATCTCGGGGAGGACAGTGAGAGCTGGTGAGATTCCTCCTGTCGTGAGACAGACCATTTGTTGTTGTTGTGTGCCATCGAGTCGAGTCGGTATCCGACTCATAGCGACCCTCATAGGGCTTTCAATGGCTGACTGTTTCCGGGTTGCCTTGGGAGTGGATTGCCAGGTCCTTCTCCCATGACAGACCACTTAGATGTTCAGATTGGGAATGGAAAAGTGAGATCATTTTGAGTTCCCCATTACTTCTCAGAATTGCCTTCAGGACACATTTTCCCCCAAGCCCACGCCTCTGCATAAACAAAGAAACTCCTCTCCCTAAACCAAAGGACAGATTTTGATTCAGCCTCTTAGGACATCAGACGAGACATATTCGGGGTCCCTTAAATGGAACTGGCTGATGCCTTAAACAGTTTAACTCAGATTTGCAGATTGCATGGCTGATATGGCCTTATTAAGTAGCAAATGGGAGAGACAAACAGTAAATTAATTGGCTGGGCATGAAGAGCGAGTATTGTATTTGATTGCTGACAGTCTCCCTTAAATTAGATGGCAGGTTTCATCTGAGTATGAGCCACAAAAACAAAACAAAACAAAACGAAAATAACCAAAAATCCACAAAAACCATACCCAGTGCAGAATTCATTCCCGAGCAGCTGTCCTCTTCCCAGGAGCCCCCGCCTAGAAGCCCCTGGAAGGCCTTGGCCTGGGATGTCATTTTTCTCTGCTGTTCCCCAGTTTGGTTGGAGGTAGCTGTGTTTTTTTTACCCACTGTGCCCCTGTGAGGGTTTTGGTTGTGTGAGATGCTCTGTTGTGCCACTTGGCACATGGTAGGTGCTCATTGTTCATTGCATGTGGTGAACAGCAGGCCAGTGGGGACTTGGTGAGGACTTACTATGTGCCAGGCATGGTGACGAGTGCTTGGTGTGCATGATTTCATGTCATCCCCTCACTCATTCCACCTTGCAGGTGAGAAAACTGAGGTGTGAGGAGATGTGGTCACCTGTGTTAAGGCCACGGGGAGGTAGAACTGGCACTCAGACCTTGGCCTCTGGCCTCAGAGCTAGAGCTCTGTAGCCTAAGGTGGGAAGGGTGTGGATTTCTAGAAGACTGCATTTCATCTTCCTGAGTCCACAGGAGGCTCAGGGAGGAAGCTGGGTCTTTTGGTGCCTTTGGCCTCCAGCCAGCCTGAAGGAGTGGGCTCTTGAGGGGTGGGCACCTCTAATCCAGCTCACCCCTTTGTGGAATATGATTATTTTATGATCTACTGACAAATTGTGGTTTCTACCCTTCTCCCACTTACCCATCCTCTTGAAAGTGAGATTCTCTGATTGGGGAGAAGCCTTGGGGTCCAGCTCCAGCCCACCACTCTTGGGAGCTAAGCACACAAAGTCCATGAGGTCTCCTGAGTAGCTGGCCAGTGGCCCGGAGTTCATAGGTCCCTGAGGAGGGGCAGTTATGCAAGCGTGGCGCCCCCTTGCAGTTCTGTAATCATAGGAACCAGGGCTTCAAACCTGTGAAAAACTAGGTTCAGTTCAGGTGTGTGCTCAGTATGTTAAAATTTAGGGGATTCGGATTTGTTTAGGGTTTGGGTTTACAGTTTTAATCCTACGTGTAGATACATACATACATTTTTTCGATGTTTTTGTTTTCAATTTTTAAATAGCTAAGGTACAAAAAGGGATGGGATTTAGATTAGTTGGTAGAGCGCTGCGCTGCAGTCTCTGAGGCTCTGAGCTCAATTCCCAGCACCGAAAAAATGGGAAAAGGACGTGGCAATCCACTCCCAAGGCAATCCCGAAACAGCCATTGAAAACCCTATGAGGGTCGCTACTCGACGGCACCTAACAACAACAACAACAACAACAACAACAAGGTACAAAAAATTTAAAAGTTAGCCGGGGGTGGTACACGCCTGTAATCCCAGCGGCTCTGGAGGCCGAGGCAGGAGGATCGCAAGTTCGAGACTAGAGGCAGTCTGTGTAATTTAGTGAGACCCTATCTCAAAAACTAAAAACAAATGGGTTAGGGGTGTAGCTCAGTGGTCCAGCACTTGCAAAGCATGCAAGTGCGAGGCCTTGGGTTCAACCCCAGTACCAAAAATAAATAAAAAAATAAAAAAAATAAATAAAAATTTAAAAGCTGAACCCAAATGCAATTTTTTTTTTTTTTTTTACTGGGTTCTGATTCAGATTCGAGTTCAGGCTCAGCAAACATTTTAAAAATGCTTAAACTGGAACAGGTTCAGGGTTCAGGTTCAGGTTAATTTGAAGCCCTGCTATCGATGCATAGGATTTAAACCTAAACCCAGATTGAACCCGAACCCTCTAAAATATAACACACTGATCCCGCACCCGCACCTGAACCTGAACCCAATTTTTCGTGGGGCTGTAGCCCTGATGTGAACTAAGTTCACCTGAAGTTCATATGACTCCTCAAAGAGAACGCCTTCCCTTGGGCGCACTTTGTGTCCAGCCCTGGGGCTCCCTTGTAAAAGAGCTTTCTGTTTTTAATTACGTCCCCCGTAGCCCTCCGGTTCGGGTTGAGTTGGTGGAGCCCTCACAAGTCTGTTTGGAGGACTTGACAGGCCCGCCAAAAAACCTCCTTCCTGGGCTGTTCTTGGCATAGATGGCCTTGCTCCTAGTTTCTAAGTGGTTTTTCTTTTCCTGTCTACTTTAAGTGGGTGAAAAAAAATCAATTGAGTGCCTTTTGAACTGCGTGTCTTTTTATTTGCTTTCTTCGCCTCAAAGAATTGGACAGCAGTAAAAGTATTGGCTTGCTCTGCGTTGGCAGCTCCTGAGTGCTGGAGGTGGGTGGCGGGTACTGCCCGGGACTCCCTTTTTGCCGTCTGCTCTCCAGGAGTTGGAGGAGTGGGTATGGCCCAAGGAGGAGGTCTGGGCAGGTGGCGCCCATTGGTGGAGGGTGTGGTTACAGGGAAAGTCCCACTGAGTGCCTTAGGAGCTTGAAGACACCCAGCCCTGAGGCTCCAAGTCTGGCTCTGGGGAGCATCCTGGGTGGTTGGATTTTGAAAGCACCCCAGGGAGCAGGGGTGAGCATCACTGAGCCCTCAGGCTTTCCCTCACACAGTCGGAGCACTCTCCCTGTGTGTCAGAATAAAAGCTCCTTTTAGACGCCTGTGCAAGGCTCTGAATATCCTTGACACCCCTGAGCTGTACATTTAAGGATGATCAAGATGGGAAATTTTGCTATGTATTATTTTACTACAATTAAAAATAGAAGTAAAAATAAATTTGTAGTGTAGTATTACAGTAAATAATTGCAATAAAAGTCAAAACAATGAAAGCATCTTTTTTTTTTTTTTTTTTTTTGGTACTGGGGATTGAACCCAGGGCCTGATGTCTACATGCTTTGCAAGTGCTGGACCACTGAGCTGCACCCCCAGCCCATTTTTTTTACTTTTTGAGACAGGGTCTCACTAAGTTATGCAGACTGCCTCTGGTCTCCAACTTGCGATCCTCCTGCCTCCGCCTCCCGAGCCGTTGGGATTACAGGCGTGTGTCACCGCACCCGGCAATGAAAGCATCTTTAGAATACTTTGCAGTGTTTGTCTGATCTGTAGTAGTTGTGCCCAATATGGTTTTTTGCAACCTGGAAGTTGTCAGATGTATTAGCTCCTGGCTGCAGGTGACCACTGAATACATTTAGTGTGGCTGACACAGTGAAAGAACTGAGTTTTCAATTTTATTCACTTTTAATTTGTTTAAATTTAAATGATCATATATGGCTGTTGGCTACTGTACTACACAGCAAAGATCTATAATATACCAAGTAAAAATAGTGTGCTTGCTCTGTGGCACAGCTTCCTGCTTACCTACCTCCTGCCAGCCACAGCACTGCCCCTGAGTCCCTCCTGTAGAAACCCCAGAGCTCCTGCTGATCTTACAATCAAAGAGTTCTGATGTAAATCCCGTAGCCCAGTGACTCAGTCTGTCTGAGCCTCAGCTTCCTCTTCTGTAAAGTGGGTCTAATAAAGTGCCCACCTTATAGTGTTATGAGGATTGTGAAATGAGGCATTCCTTGTGAAGGGGCCACATAGTGCCTGGTGCCTGCAGATTTGGGAATGGAAAATTTTGAAATCTGAGGATCACTGTAGTAATTATCTCCTTTACTAAGGGCAAATGTGGCCCCACCGTTTGGGGGCTGCATTTAGAATTTGTGGTGAAGCTTCTTGAAATGAAGAAGTTGAGTTTTTTTCTTGCCAAACAAATCACCCCTGAGTTCCTTCCAGCCCTCATCTGGGCCAGCAGGGCCCGTTTGCATTCCAGTCATCTATTTGCAATCCCTGCTGTCTCGTAAAGAGGCAGGTACACTGTGGTCTGACAAAGATCTTGAGGGCATTTGTTTTAATACTTTGGGGGGGGGGAAGTCTTCCAGAGATACTGAGGCCTGGGGGAGGAAGGAGTTGTCAGGGCCATCTTTTGTGTCTCCCTGGGTTTTCGGGGGGACCACAAGGAGAAGTGGCCCTCCTGTGCCTTTGGCTTGTCCTGCAGTAGTAGCTACGTACAGATCTGTGTCCCTTCCCAAGACTTAGTAGTGTTTGAGCTTTTCCTACCTGTCTGCTGAATGCTGCCTTTTTGCCTTAGCCTGGCAAGGGCTCCTTGACTCGGCTCTGGCTGAATGACCTGCTGTGTGTCCAGGGCTCCCCACCTTGGACTCTGGCTCCCTTGAACACATCTTCCCTCCTCACTCTCCTGCTCTGTCTTTGCCACTGCTACCTGTTGAAAGCTTCCTCTTCCTGCCAATGCCATGCAGGAGGTCCCTCATCTCTGCCCCTAACTTTTCTTCTTGGAGGTATACCCTTAACTGATTCTATGTATTTTATGTTGATTTTACCTAGCATTTATTACATTCTACCTTAAGAAGAGGGCTGGAATTTAGCTCAGTTGATAGTGCTGCTCTGCAGTCTCTGAGGTCCCAGGTTCGATTCCCAGCACCACAAAAATGGGAGAAGGACTTGCCAATCCACTCCCAAAACAATCCCAAAATAGTTAGCCACTGAAAACTCCATGAGGGTCACTATGATGGCACCTAACAACATAACAACAACCTTAATAAATGGTTGCCTCTGGGCCTGGGAGCCTGGCTGTCTGGCTTCCTAATTCCACGACTCCTGGCAAGTCATTCCACTTTCCTGAATCTCAATTTTCTTATCTGTAAAATGGGGCCAGGCGACATCCTTACCTTTAAAGCTGTTGAGAATTAAATGAGAAAGTCTACATAAAGGGCTTGGTGTGAGGTAAATGCCAAATAAATGCTCTTTGGTGTCTATCCCAGCTAATCCAGTATGAATTGAGCACACCTTCTCTGAAAATCCCAATCTGAAATTGGAAACTTTTTGAGCTCCGGTATGATGCTCAAAAAGTTCTGGATTTTAGGTCTCAGAATTTGGAATGCTCAGCTGTCAAAGCCTATGCAGGTATTTCAAAATCCCTCCAACTCTGAAAACGGAACACCTCCTGATCCAAGCATTCTGGATAAAGGATACACGATCTGTCATTCCTAGCAGAGTACCTGGCTGCTAAGTGGCACTCAGATAGATGTTTCGGAAAAATGCAAGAAAACTGTCTTCAGTTGGCTCATGTAGTAGATACAAGAATGCAGTGTTTGCAGCTACAAATAATTTGGGAGAACACAGTGTGCATATTCGACAGATGTGGCTGTGTGCCTGTCGAGTGTTTAGTGCTGCTGGTTGGTGGAGGTAACACCTGTGAACAAGACAGTCCCGATCCTTGCCCTGAAGTTCGTCACTGTACGAGAGAGGCAGGGAGGTAATTGGAACGCAGTGTGAAGGATGCCATGACAGAGGTCAGCCCAACATTATGTGGGGGCCCTGAGAAGGTCCTCTGATTTCCATCTGGGGTAGGGAGACGGAATCACAGAAGGTTTTTGGTCTAGGTGGTAACCCAAGCTGAGAACTGAGTTTTATTTTACTTTATGAGCATTTATATGCTGGCAATACCAGGCACTGTTCTAAGTGCTTAGCAAATAAAGATTCATTTACTCTCCCAACAATCCAGTGAGGTGGAGATGGCCGTAAGTCTCATTTTATAGTAACTATTGTGGTCCCCGGGCTGGGATTTAGCTCAGTTGGTAGAGCACCACTCTGCAGTCTCTGAGGTCCCGAGTTCAATTCCCAGCACCGCAAAAATGGGAGAAGGACGTGGCAACCCACTCCCAAGGCAATCCCGAAATAATCTGCCATTGAAAACTCTATGGGGGTCGCTATGAGTTGGACACTGCTCTACGGCACCTAACAACAACAACAACATTGTGGTCCCCACTTGACATATGGGTAAACTAGAGTGCAGAGAGGGCTGGGATTTAGCTCAGTTGGTAGAGCGATGTGCTGCAGTCTCGGAGGTCCCGAGTTCAATTCCCAGCACCACAAAAATGGGAGGACGTGGCAACCTACTCCCAAGGCAATCCCGAAACAATCTGCCATTGAAAACCCTATGAGGGTCACTATGAGTCGGATACCGACTTGATGGCACACAACAACAACAACAGAGTGCAGAGAGGCTAAGCCATTCACCCATGTTGCCTAGATAGGGAGAGGGGAGCTTGGAGTTGAGCTCAGAGAGGGTGATGACCAGGGTCTGTCCTCCTATCTGAGCTGCTGGGCTGTCTCTCACAGCATGGTATTTTAGGATTTCCTTTTCCGATTCTGTAATGGGTATATTTCATCCATCTTTTTGATGGCTGTTCCAGCTATACCTTCCGGACTCCGGAGGAGCCAGATGCAACATGTAAAAAATCTAGGCTCGCCTCCAAGTTTCTTCAAGAAGCTGCAAGGGGTCTCCATCAATTTAAAGAGAAACATGACCTGAAACTATTGGGCAGGTGACCCACCCATAGGTGCCTCTAACTTCCCAGCAGGGAGAAGTATATGAAAATGGTAGGTCTGGCAAGCCGCAGGACACATATTTGTTTGCCGGAGGACCCCTTCCATCAAGGATCATTCTGGGGATGGCTCTGTACCCCATGTGACAGGAAAGCAGGAGATCTTTGCCGTGAGAGGCTGCAGATGCTGCCGATTAGTTCCCAGGGAGACCTGGATTTCATGTCTGTAGCCAGGCTCCTCCGAGCTGAGCTGAGCATGCAGCCATTACGGAAGTCTTTGAGTTTGGCTTAATGGTCCCTCTTTGTTTTGAAGTGACTGTTTACTGAACCTTCAAAGCCAATGCCACAGCAGGATGTCATCTGGGCCTGAATAATTGCATCAGACACCCCAATAGGAAGCAGGTAGTGGGGAGCAGAGCCAGGAGTCGCTGATGGCCAAGCCCTGGGCCTGAGCCACTGCTGGAACGTCTGAGGTCGTCCTGCAACCAGGACACCTGGAGTCCCCTGGAACCTGAGTCTCTGGGAACCTAGCCTCTTTGATGTTGTACTGGCCTTAATTAGGGACACCCTAATTAACTCACTGAGGAGGCAGCTTTTCCCTTTAAAAAAAAAATTAGCAAATGTTTTGAGAACATTTCCTGAGGGATTACTTCTCAAAGATTATGCAAGTAATTAATATAAAGTTAGTGGAAGAAAAACGAAGAACTTCAACTAAGTAAAAAAAACTAAGTCACCCATAAGCACTTGCTTACAAAATGGGTTATGTACACAGGCTCCTGTGAGCGCCCACAGTTTAAACAAAGGGTCTTGCAGCCTGTGCTGAGTCAGAAATTTCTTGTTTCATCCAGCGACCTATTGTCCTTGCCTTTCCATGCGTGGAGTTAGAAGCCCTGCCAGCTTCAGGGCTGTGCAGTGTTGCACTGTTTTGTGTGGCTGTGATTCATTCATTTGGTTGAGGACCTACTGAGTGTCGGGTTCTGTTTGAAGTGCTGGGGATAGAGCAATGCACAAAGTGGACACAGCCTGGCTGTCCTGGAAGACTTATTCCATTTGTCTGTCTCTTACCCATCCTTCCTGATGGGTAACTCACTGAGGAGGCTCACACAAGTGGAATGTCAGTTCTCTCCTATACTAAAAGGAGTACGTGCAATGGTGGAAGCAGGGAAGTGTGGCATAGAATGCCCAGGGAGAACCTCACACAAGGTGACATTTGAGCAACAATTTATAAACTGTGAGGATATCAAGGGAAGAATGTTGCAGGGAAGGGAAGACCATGTGCAAAGGCCCTGAGGTAGGGAGCCAGTTCCTTACTCGTTTGTATTTAGGCTGTGTCCAGTTTTTCACTAGTTATAAGCAACACTGGAATGAGTATATCCTTGCAGCTAGATACTGATTTACATTAATGGTGTCCCTTGAGGGATTTATCCGAGGTGTAAAGGAATGCACTTTCTGAAGCTTTGTAACCTATTACCAAATGCCTTGCAAAGAGCATGTCTCAGCTCACATTCCTGTGTGAGTGCTCATCCCCACGATTACTTTGGAAGAAGCTGGACATGGACATTAGCACCAAGAAATTGCTGAGGTCCCAGCTTCCAAGGACATACGGGAACACATGGCATCTCTTGCTGTGATGATTCTCAGATTTTGCCCTATGGGTAGTTCTTAGCGATTGTTGTTGTTGTTAGGTGCCGTCGAGTCCGTATCCAACTCATAGTGACCCTGCGTACTACAGGGGAAACACTATTCTCAGTGCTTCTCTGCTGTTCATAGGGTTTTCAATAGCTGATTGTTTTTGGGGAGTGGGTTGCTGGGTCCTTCTCCCAAGCCTGCAGCTCCTGGTGCTCCCAGGTGGTCTCCCATCCAAGTACTAACCCGGCCCGACCCTGCCTAGCTTCCAAGATCTGATGGGATCAGATACCACAGGGCTACGGCTGCAGGCCTTAGCGACCGGGAGTGTGCTAAAACGCAGATTCCTCGGCCCTACCCCCAGGTTTTGTGTCCATCTGGGGCGGGGCTCAGGAATCTGCAGTGTTCACAAACACCAGGGTGGTTCTCCATAGGTCTTGCTGAGATTGCACCAGCAATAGGTGGAAGTGGGGGCGCCCCGGCCAGCTGGAGCCGCTGAGCGCTTCCTTTGCCCTCACAGACAATGGTCTGCTCTGCTTCCTTTCCCTTGCTATTCTGTCTTTTACAGGGAATGCTTCCTTCCTCCATTCCTTTTGTCCTTTGTCTTTGCCAAAATTTCCCATTTATCCTTTTAGAGCCAGATAGGGCATTGCCCTACCTGGGAAGCTCACACCAGCTCAGTTTGTACTGCCAGGATGTTGCCCTCCAGGGCATTGGGATTGAGAGTTTCCACATCAACGCTCTTACTGGACTGAGTTTCTCAGCATGGCCTCTTTTCTCTGTACAGCCTACCCCTTGCTCAGGGCTGGTGCAGAGTAGAGGCTCATTACATGTCCCAGTCAGGAATGCTAGCATTGTGTGTCGCTCATGAATCCAGTGCTGAGTTCTCTTCTCTCTTCTTGTCTCTTCTTTTTTCTTCTCTTCTTCCTTCTTTTCCCCTCTTTTTTTTTCTTTGTGTGTGTGTGTGTGGGGTGCTGAACCCAGGTGCTCACAAAAGCTTTGCAAGTGCTCTACCACTGAGGCCCGCTGCCCGCCCCCCCAGCCTATTTTTTGCTTTTTATTTGAGATCTGGTCTGGCTAAGTTACACAGGCTGCCTTTGCTCTCGAACTTGTCATCCTCCTGCTTCTGCCTCCACGTCGCTGGGATTCCAGGCATGCGCCACTGTGCCAGCTGAAGCAGTGCCGAGTTCTACGCTATTGTCTCCCTTCTGAACAGTTTGTATTATTTCACATTGTCTCGTCACCATCTTTTGAGGTAGGAACTAAACCTTAGCACCATTTACAGAGGAAGATAGGGTGGCTCCTTGGGATTAAGTGACTTGCCCAAGGTCGCCCAGTGAGCAGATCTGAAGTTGGGCTGATTGACCTGTGGGTCCATCAAGACTCTGGAATGTGGCTGCCTACCAGGGCCCCCTGTCCGGGGAGGGGAATGACAGCCAGCAGAAATCCACACACAATGGCTGTAGAAATAAACACAGTTGTCACCTGTTTTGGTGCCGTCAATGGCCCCCGACTCATCCCTGGGCACCCATGCATCATTCCTGGCAGCCTGACGTGGGAGTCGGGTCACAGAGGAGGTGCTGTCTTTGCCCTAAAGGGGACATGGGTTTCATGGACGGTGGCAGAGCACACAGTGTGCACAATGCAGCAAGGCCAAGGCTGGCCCCAATGGTGGGTTTGACAAGTTCCTTACCCTGCGCCTGCCTGGGGAGAATTTACAGATTAAGAGGCGAATGCAGGTGCTCACTTAGGGTAATGGAATCTCCATTCCCTGCAGTTTATCTGTGGGCTCATGGCGCTGGAGAAATTGGCCCCACGAGGAGCTAATCCTGAAAAGGCTGAAGCAGTTTTGGAGCTGGCTGGAGGCAAGTCAGAGGCAGGTCGGCCCTTCCAGGAAAAAGATGTGGTTGTGCGAGTGTGAAGTGACCAGAACAAGACTTGACGTTTCCCAGGGTGGGCGGGTCACTGCGTATGTTGCTTACGTTATCTCGTTGATATATTTACAGACAAGAATAAGCACATGAAGCAATAGGTTTGGACCCTGTACAGTGTGATAGAGGCTGGAAGGGGTTATTCTAGGGAGGCTTAAATGCACACAGACATTTCTTAATGAGCTCTTAGGTCAAAGCAGCCAGCCCTTATATTGTTGTTGTTAGGTGCCGTCGAGTTGATATCCAACTCATAGCGACCCTATATACAACAAGAGAAACACTATTGCTTCTCTGCTGTTCATAGAGTTTTCAACGACGGATTGATTTTTGGGAGTGGGTTGCTGGATCCGTCTCCCAAGCCCACAGCACCTGGTCTTCCCAGGTGGTCTCCCATCCAAGTGCTAACCAGGCCTGACCCTGCTTAGCTTCCCAGATCTGATGGGATCCGATGCCACAGGGCTATGGCTGCAGGCTGCCCTAATATTAGGTGATTAATGAATTCAGTTCCCCTGTTTCCACATTTGGGAAATTCACCAGTCTTGGGTGAACTGATGGAACAATTTCATTTTCAAAAGAATGGGACAAATTTGTTGTTGTTGTTAGGTGCCATCGAGTCACCTTTGACTCATAGCAACCCTCATAGGATTTTCAATGGCTGATTGTTTGGGGATTGCCATGGGAGTGGATTGCCATGCCCTTCTCCCATTTTCGTGGTGCTGGGAATTGAACTCAGGACCTCAGAGATTGCAGAGCGAGGCTCTACCAACTGAGCTGAATCCCAACCCCCAGGATAAATTTAGCAGCAGTTAATGCAATATAATGGGTAAGAAAGCAGACCTTCCCCGGATTTTGAGCAAATCACCCTTTCTGAACTGGACTTTCCCGTGGCAGGGAATGTGGTAAATGGCTGGTTCTTCCAGCTACCCTCCAGGGGTGCTGTGGAGGCTCTTCTTGCTCTTTCCAGTACATCTGCGTGTGAGGGGCTGTTTGAGCGATGATCGTGGAGTCAGTGTGGACTCCTAGATGGCTTGGCAGGTTTCCCCTTTGAAAACTTGGTTGTGCAAATGTAAGGAGTACAAGACAGGCAGCTGCTGACCACCATGCCTGTCTTTTTGGTGGGAGGGACTATCTTATATAGTAACGGAAGTTAACAGAGCAGTAAAAATCCACATGGGGAGCCCAGTGTCATGGCACATGCATGTAATCCCAGTGGCTCAGGATGCTGAGGCAGGAGGATCATGAGTTTGAGGCCAGAGGCATCGTGCACGACTGAGAGGGACCCTGTGTTGAAATAAAAATATAAAAGGGTCTGGGGGTACAGCTCAGTGGTAGTGCACTTGCTCTGCATATGGGAGGCTCTGGGTTCAACCCTTAGACTGGAAAGAAAAAAAATTCCGGGTAGAGGTTGTGGAGGCAGATATATTTGAGGAATGGAAAAGGAGAAGGAGAGAGGTTCTATTTTCAAAGCGTCATGCACGGAGCATAACACACACATACATTTTGCAAAGGTTAGAAAATAGACCTGGGATTTCAGGTATGTGGGACATGGGGGACATACCTAAAATCCCAGCACACAGCAAGCTGAGGCAGGAGGATCATGAGTTTGAGGCCAGAGGCATCCTGCACAACTGAGGGAGACCCTGTCTTGAAATAAAAAATATAAAAGGGGCTGGGGGTACAGCTCAGTGGTAGTGCATTTGCCCTGCATACCGGAGGCTCTGGGTTCAACCCTTAGAACTGGAAAGAAAAAAAATTCCCTGTAGAGGTTGTGGAGGCAGATACATTTGAGGAATGGAAAAGGAGAAAGAGAGGTTCTATTTTCAAAGCATCGCGGAGCATAACACACACATACATTTTGCAAAGGTTAGAAAATAGACCTGGGATTTCAGGTATGTGGGACATACCTGAAATCCCAGCACACAGGAGGCTGAGGCAGGAGGGTCACCAGTTTGACACCACACACAAAGACCTCCTCTCAGAAAAACAAACAAAAAGCCTTGGAAACTTAGTTGCAGTTGCAGGACACCCCATTGATGTTGGAGATGACTTTGTGTCCTGGCTGTGGCTATGCTGCCCGATAGAACTTTTCTGTGACTTCTAGATCTACTATCCGGTACTTTGGACACTAGCCACGTGTGGCTATTGAACACTTGAAATATGGCTAGTGGGACTGAGGAATGGAATCTTACATTTTATTTAATCATAATTTAACTTTGATTAATTTTAAATAGCATTGGGTGGCTAGTGGCTGCCTTGGTGGATGGCTCATGTTAGACAAAAGGATGCTTACTTGTAGAAAACTGAAAAACTAAACTAACTTTGAAGATACAGTGGACATATTTGCTTAGTTTAGTTTTTTTTTTTTTTTTAATTTTATGTGGAGACATACCAATATGTCAGAAAATAGACAGTCTGGGCATCAGCTTAGTGTGGTTAGAAGAAAAGCCTGATGCCCTTGAGTTAATTAGAGCGTTATGGTTACCCCTGGAGCAGTCTGCAAGGGTCGGCTGGATGGGAAGCACCTTTTGTGGTTCAGTCTTCCTTTTCATAGGCATATTTATTGCTGGTGCACTCGGGCAATTGGGTGAGGGTGGGCGGGCAAGGAGGCAACCATTGATTATCCCCAAGGCTGTCATCTGCTTGATGGACAGGGGTAATTAGTGGATTAGGCAAGTCCCAATCAGAGAAGAAAAAGCCCAGGACTGTGTTTATGATGGATGGGCTTAGCCGGTGCCTTTCATCTTCAGATCTTAGGGCTCCTTCATCTCGAAGGCTGGGGTGGGGAGGTGTGGTTTGGGGGACAAAGTGGTGACAGGCATTCATGGCCCCTGTCCCTTGTTCCGCACACTCACTTCTAGAAGCTAGAAGTGGATTCCTGCCTTGCATTTGAAGGAGCGAGGAATTCAGAGATAAAGGCTGGGCTACTCTTTGAAGCATCTTTGCTTTTCATCTGCCTGGAGTCTGAGCTAACCCAGGGGCGCACTTGAAGAAGGTGGGGGGGCGGGCGTGGTGGCGCACGCCCCGTAATCCCAGCGGTTTGGGAGGCAGAGTCTGGAGGATTGCAAGTTCGAGACCCGAGGCCGGCTGCGTAATTTAGCGAGAGACCCTGTCTCAAAAGCAAAAAAAAAAAAACAACCAACCAACCAAACAAACAAAAAACCCGGCTGGAGGTGCAGCTCAGTGGTCCAGCACTTGTAGAGCATGCAGGCGCGAGGCCCTGGGTTCAACCCCTAGTACCGGTGGAAAAAAAAAAGGGTGGTGGTGCTATCTTCATGCTCACTGAACCGCTCACTGAACCGCTCACCCCGCCACGGTTCCCACAGACCTGGGGTGGGGCGTGGTGTCAGGGGCAGCGGCCAGCCCAGAGATGCTACAGAGATCAGTTCCAGTATCCACTGAAAACCCGAAGATGAGACAGAATAATCCATAATCTTACCACAGCGACGATGTCTGTGTATCCTTGCGCCTGTCTATCAGGCTTTTCTCCTACACAAAGTGTTTTTCTTTGTTTTTTGTTTTCTTTCTCCACGAGTGAGGATCCTAGGGTGACAGACGGATTTCCTGGAGCCTCTGCGCTGTGAGCAGGGCTTGTGTGTTCCAGAAGTCTTGCTGCCTGCTCCTCTCGGGCAGCTGCTGGACCCACCTCTAAAGCAGGACCTAGCAGCTGGCTGAGTTGCTCTCCATAGCCCCACACTGGGCTGGGCTGGTACCCCAGGGTGCGGCTGTTTATCTGGCTGCTTCGACTCCCCCACATCAGCAACACTTGGGCTGCAAAGTCAGAAGGACCTGGCATCAAATTTCAGTCTGGACCCTTTACTACAGTTTTTGGGCCTCAGTTTCCTCATAAGTAAAATAATAGCAGCGCCTGCCTCGCAGGGTTGTTGTAAGCTTGTAAGGAGAATACATTTGAACCTGGGCTCCTCGGTCTGTGGCCAAACGAAGCAGCAGCCCTCATTATACATGCTACATCCCAGGTTACCTCGGACTAAGCAAAGCAAACCCTGCGTTTCTGGAAAGTTCCAGGGGTGGACATGTAAGTTCAAGATGGGGAGGAGCAGATATAGATTGCTGGTGTCTAGCAGTTGTTTAGAAAGTGCTGATGCTTTATGGTGGTGATGGTGACACCAGGGTGAACAGAGGATCTGTCTATCCTGACCTGGATTCTCCTCATTCATAACCACAGGTCAGCCAGCCCCTGGCCCCTTCTGGACAGAGGAAAGGCATTTGAGCTGGAACCCATCTCCTGTTGTTGTTGTTAGGTGGCGTCGAGTCCGTATCGGACTCATAGCAACCCTACTTATAACAGGGGAAACACTGTTGTCAGTGCTTCTCTGCTATTCTTAGAGTTTTCAATGGCAGATTGATTTTTGGGACTGGATTGCCAGGTCCTTCTCCCAAGCCTCCAGTATCTGATGTTCCCAGGGGGTCTACCATCCAAGTACTAACCAGGCCTGACCCTGCTTAGCTTCCAAGATCTGACAGGATCGGATGCCACAGGGTTATGGCTGCAAGCATATCAACTCCCTGTAGCCTGTTTTATTCTCAGCTAAAGCAAGTCCCTGCTCTTTGTGAGAGTCCTCTCTCCTGTTGTCCCTTCTCCAGCCACAGTCTCCGGCTCCTGTCTGTTCCCTGTGTGGCAGCGTGGTATCGGATTCCCTCAGCTGTCCCCTGCGGTTCGCTGTCCAGTGGGGCCAGGCGGGGAGAGATGGTTGCTGCATTATTTATGGAGCGCTGTTAACCAGCCGTGCCAGCCACACACGGTTTATCCTCCTGCGCCGTGGGTGGGATGCCATCCTGGGCCTCTGTTTAATACAAAAACAGAACCAAGCCAAACAACCCAAGCCAGAATGGCTGTTGGCTGACCCCTGCACCCCGAGTTGGGCAAATGCCTGCCGGAGCCTCCTGGCTCCAAGGCAAGTGGAGGAAGAGGTGGAAGGGGAGGAGAGGGGTGCAGTGTTTTCTGGAGCTCCACCTTGAGGGGAGGGATGGGGAGGGTCGCTGGCAGCTAGGTTTACTGGCCCCCAAACTTTTCTTTTCTTTCTTTCTTTTTCTTTTCTTTTTTTTTTTGTAGTACTGGGGGTTGAACCCAGGGCCTCATGCTTGCATGCTCTGCTAGTGCTGGACCACTGAGCTGTATCCCCAGCCCAGTTTTTTACTTTTTGAGGCAGGGTCTTGCTAAATTACGCAGACTGCCTCTGGTCTTGAACTTGCGATCCTACTGCCTCTGCCTCCGGAGCCGCTGAGATTACAGGCATGCGCCAACCGCGCCTGGCTCCCTGGCCGCCAAACTCTTGAGGAGTTGTAGATTAGGAAGACTTTCTCCTAAAAAGTAAGAAATCAACTTCATTCTTCTTCTCTTTCCCAAAAAGACCAGGCTGCTGCTGGGTACGTGACTCATGAACCAGGTTCTCCTGTCACCGGGCTGGTGTGGAATTTGTGTCACTGGCCATCTGAATGAAGCCCACCCGGCTCCTTCTGCTGTCCCACTGTGGTTCAACCCTGGGCCGTGTCCTTGAAGGTTGCCCTTGGTCGCCTTGTCCACCCTACCCACTTCCTGCTTCTCTCCAGTGAAAAGGAGCCACCCCGTGTGCCTCGTGGAGAGCCGGCTCTGTCGCCTGCCTCCTTGGCATTGTGCCAGCCAAGGCTCTTACCAGAAACGCTTTTCCCTCCTCTCTCCTTTTCCCTACCCTTGTCCAGTAGTTTAGAAGGGAAAGATCTTGGGGTCATAGGTGGCGGGTCACACGATGTAATAAGTTGAGGGAGGGGACACAGCTCAGCCAGGAGGGTGGGTGGGAAGGATGTGCAGCCGAGTTTGTTCTGGAAGAGGCGACATTTGAGCTGGGTAGTAATGGCTGAATAGGAGTTTGCGAGGTTCCTGAATCCCCCTGGAGGGTTGAAGAGAAGATAGCCATGGGGTGGTGTGTGTGAGAGCATGGTGGGAGCCCCGCTTGGCGGCTGCAGACCCGTGAATGAGATCACATGTTCTGGAAAATGTCATCTATGGCATAGGAAGCCCGGCTGGCATGCAGCTTGATGAAGGGAGCCCCAGTTTTACTCTTGCATGGACAATTGGGCTTTCTCGTCCCCCTTCTTTAACAGGGTCCTTTCCTTTCCCTCCCAGCCAGGTGTGACCTGAGTTCTGTGTTCATCTCCCTGCCGAGCTCTCAAAGCCCTCAGGTGATTTCCAAGAGGAGAGTCTGCCTTCTGTTGCCTGTGGCTTTGGACACGCAGAACCTAGGTGCTGGGCGGAGTCTGGTTTTGGTTGGGGTGTGTCTGGGAAGTTCTGAAAGCTCACCATGCTCTCTGGTGAGTGCCATAGTGGGGTCTATGATGGACTTCCCACCTTCCTCGGGGGTTCCCTGGCGGAAACCGTCCCCAGGAGCAGCTTTCTGTGACCTCCTGGTTGTTGTTGTTGTTAAGTGCCGTTGAGTCGTCCCTGACTCATAACGACCCTCGTAGGGTTTTCAGTGGCTGATTGTCTTGGGATTGCCTTGGAAGTGGGTTGCAACGTCCTTTTCCCATTTTGGGGTGCTGGGAATTGAACTCGGAACCTTAGAGACTACAGAGCAGCACTCTACCAACTGAGCTAAATCCCAGCTTGCAACCTCCCGGTAGGTGGTGCCAACTAGAAAATGAAGGCCTGTGCTGGAGTTGCCTTCCACAGGGCTTCAGATACAGCCAGGGCCTTGCTTGGCAGCTTCCTTTTTTTTTTTTTTTTTTTTTTTGTGGTACTGGGGGTTGAACCCAGGGCCTCGTGCTTGCATGCTTTGCAAGTGCTGGACCACTGAGCTGTACCCCTAGCCCATTTTTTTTTTAAACTTCTGGAGACAGGGTCTCACTAAATTACAGACTGCCTCTGGTCTCAAACTTGCGATCCTCCTGCCTCTGCCTCCTGAGCCGCTGGGATTACAGGTGGGCGCCACCATGCGCCCGGCTGTTTTGCAGCTTCTTTTGAAACTCAACAGAGGTTGTCTTTGCCAAGTCTTGTAGTAAAAACTCCAGGGCTTTTTCTCTATTGCCTTTTAATCTTTGTACACTTACCTTCTTTCTCCTTTCTCACACCTTCCAAGCTTTTGAATTTTTGTAGTAAAACTACTTTCAGGTGGGCAGCAACTTTTTGTTTTTTCCCTCGAAAGAAACTTCTAAAAAAAAAAAATCTGGAAGAACCCAGTATCACTTTGCCTTTAAGTTTTAATAACATTTACACACTTAAAAAAAAAATTTCTCCACAAGGAGGTTTTTGTCTTCTGTTCTTAGAAGTTGATTTTTTTTTTTTTTTGCAATCTATTAAATTATAGATTGCCTAAACCAGGTGGGTCTGACACTCTGATAGCTTGTCAAATAGCGTTAAGTCAGGAGAGAGCCGTTTCTGGCAGCCTGCTTCTGGCTGAGTGGGTGTTCGTAGGTGGGGAGCTTTGTGCTGTACCCCTTGACGAGAGAGGGGACCCTCCTTTTGTTGCTAATTTGGTAGAGACTGAAATGAGGCGCCAAGCGGGGGAGGAGAAGGAGTTTTCTAAGTGGTGCAAGCTGTCATGGTTCCCAGGCACGTTCAGCTCGGGCTGAGTACTCCACCCTGCCATTTGCTTCCCAGCGGCAGACAGACCGTCTGACACGGTACACCCCGCTGCCTCCCGTCTCTTCTTGTCTTCACTGCGGTTCACTCTTGTGAGATGCAGATTGCTTCCCACCATGGCTGGTTCTGCCCCCAGGACGAAGAATGAAGGGCCCCAGCTGGGAGAGATGGTTTGACTTACGGTGTTTTCAGCATCTCCTCTGCTAACACCCTGAGTGGAATTCCTCGGACCTGTGAATGCTTGGACCCATCGCATCCAATAGTTGCCTTTCTGTTTGCCGGGTGCTGAGCCCTTTTATGCACGATAGTGAATTATTTATTTATATAGCTTTGTTGAGATATAATTTGTATATCACATGATTCACCCATTCCAAGTGTACACTGCGCTGGTTTTTAGCATGTTCACAGATTTGTACATCACCACGCTCAGTTTTAGACCATTTTCATCACCCAAGATAGAAACTCCATAAGCATTAGCAGTCATTCCCAATTTCCCCTCTGACCCAGCATATCCCCGCCATTCCCCATCCCCACTGCCCCAGGTAATCACTCATCTACTTTCCATCTCTCTGTAGAGACCTATTCTGTACTTTTCCCCTTTCTATCCAATGGTAATCACATATCCTTTCACCAACATCTCCCCATCCCTCCCACCCTTCACCTCTGGTAACCACCAGTCTACTCTGTCTTTTTGTAAGATTAGCTCTTTTGGGTTCCAGAAGAGTGAGACCATCTAGCGCTTTTCTTTCCATGTGTGGCTCCCTTCATATAGCGTTCTCCAGGTTCGTTTATGTTGTCGCAGTGACAGGATTTTGTTCTTTTTATGTTGTTGTTGTTAGGTGCTGTCGAGTCGGTATCCGACTCATAGCGACCCTCTGTACAACAGGGGAAACACTATTGTCAGTGCTTCTCTGCTGCTCATAGGGTTTTCAGTGGCAGATTGATTTTTGGGAGGGGGTTGCCAGGTCCTTCTCCCAAGCCTACAGCTTCTGGTGTTCCCAGGCGGTCTCCCATCCAGGTACTAACCAGGCCTGATCCTGCTTAGCTTCCGAGATCTGATGGGATCGGATGCCACAGGGCTACCGCTGCAGACATTCTTTTTATATCTGCCTAGTATTCCATAGTGTATATGTACCACCTTATCCATTCATCAGCCACTGGATGCTCAGGTTGATTCCATGTCTCAGCTGTTGTGACTAGTGCCGCCTTAAACATGGGAGTGCAGATATGACATGTGTATGGCCTCATCCATTCCTCACACCAACCCTGTGAAGTAATTTCATCTCCATGTGGAGGTTGAGTGATTTGCCCAGTGTCACATAGCAAACAGGAGAGCTAAGAATCAATCCAGGAGATGAGATTCCCAAATTTCTCTTCCTTATTCCTTTCCCACCTTCTTCAGGGTTTAATAAGTGGTGGTGTTGGTAAGGAAGATGGAATTGTTTTAATCATTATCATTATAAGGATTCAGGCCCCAAGGGTTCAACTGATTTCCCATAGGAAACTCAGTGGTCTTCTCTAGGGCCTCCTGGATGTGGGGGAGTAGTGCTTGGGTAAGGAGGGTCCATTACCTGTGTCCTCTGGTGCTGATAGCTAGAAGGGTATGCGCAGCGTGTCTGGGCATCAGACTTTTCAAAAAAGCTGCTCATCAGGTCTTGGGGATCAGAAGGAAAGAGAATGACTAGTCTAGGCTGTAAGGAGCCTTGATGCTCTTAAGCATGCCAGGCGCTATTTCTCTGGACAGAGTTTTCTAGTGGTCAGAGAATTCCGATCTCACCCTGCACTATTTACTTACTTGGATGTAGATGTGGAGAGGGTGTTCATCTCTGGCTTTGGTAAGAAAATGCTAAGTATATTGGCATCAAAACTGGGATTCTCATGCTGTCTTGCTGGCCGGAGCTTTCCCAAGGCTTCATTTGTTGATATACAACTGTGTTCTTGGGTTCAAAAACCCTAGGGCACAAAACCAGGATGGGGCCCATGTGGGAAGAAGACCTGTGTCCAGGTGTTGGTTGACAGTGTTCAGGGATAACCAGGAGCCACCGGGAGCCAGTCTAACAGGATCCCTTGCCTGATTCATCTTAGCATCTCGAGGGAGCAGATTGCCTTGCAGAGGAATAAATCCAGACACCTATACTTGGGCCAAGCAGGTCTCAGGTGCACAAATGCAGAGCTGGCGGATGTGAGCTCGCCCCACGTGTGAAACAGACTTCAGGGCTTGGGTGAATTGTAAATTCATGGGCAATTGCTGCCAGAACCTCTAATTTGATCTTGAATTTTTTTTTATGTAATGACTTTATTATTTTCATTAAAATGATGCATGATCCTTCTAAAAACAAAACAAACCAACTCTAGCCACAGAGGAAAGCACAAAGACAAAAGCAACACAGTGATCCAAATCTTAGCTCCTAGAAATGACCCCATTTAGCTGGGCGTGGTGGCACATGCCTGTAATCTCAGTGGCTCTGGAGGCAGAGGCAGGAGGATCGCAAGTTCAAGACCAGAGGCAGTCTGTGTAATTTAGCGAGACCCTGTCTCAAAAAGTAAAAAAATGGGCTGGGGGAGCAGCTCAGTGGACCAGCACTTGCAAAGCATGCAAGTGTGAGGCCCTGGGTTCAACCCCCAGTATTGAAAAAAAACAAGAAATGATCTCATCTTAATAATCAATGAGACATCTTTCTAGATATCTCTGTGTTCATTTTCAGACAGAATTGATCACTAGAGAAATATATAAATAGATAATTATATAACAAGGTGTTCCTCTTATGTATATTATTTTCAAAATAAAAGCATTTAAATTTATTTTCATTTACCAGATTGAAGCAATTCTGAAAAATTGCTGGACTTCAGGTAATTTTTTTTTTTAAACCAAAAGAAATTAGCTTTTCAAATGTCCGCTTTTTGGTTCTTAACCAGGGGCGATTTTGCCACCTAGGCAATGTCTAGCAATGTCTAGAGAAAATTTTGCTTGTCACAGCTAGGGGTTGTGGAAGCAGGATTATCGGTTTTACTTCTAAGGGCTTCCAGGAGATTAGAATAAGGCTGCATGAACGTCAAGGAGAGAGGGGCTGGCATAGGCTTCCCAGAGATGATGCTTCTTTCTTGATTGACGTGTGCTGGGGAACCACCTGGTGCCATATTGTTCATAGATATTGGAATTAAACCATCAGCTGAGCAACTGTATTTAGATCACTTTCCAACCTTGAGATTCTGGTAGTCTAATGATGCTTCCTGGTAGCCACTTGTCCTGGGGAAAAGCCCCAGTCACTTTGGTCCCCTCTTCCCTGCAGTGCGGGACAAAAGTGAGGACAGCCAGGGCCATGTTGCATGAGCAGGTGGTTCAGGACAGAGCCTTAAATGTTCTGTACATCTTAAATTTGGACCCACCATCTACCGTATCAAAAGTATATGTGTTAGATTCTGCCAAGCTAGTTCTCGTTGGTGTCAGTAGCATTTGCGAGATTATTGGCAATTGTTTTCACGTGCTACACCCATTCTTGAGCCAAAGCACGCATGTATGATCTGGACAACGTTTCACAGACATTGTGAAGGGTGATGACATCCACAGATTGTTCCCTGCGTAATTGGAATTGGATATTCTGCTTATGTCATAATAGATGTCTGTCACATGGCTTACCGATGGCTTTGTTTTGTCGTAGGGGAGCTATCCAGTTTGGGAAGATTTCATAAACAAAGCTGGAAAGCTGCAATCCCAGCTGCGGTAAGTACAAGCATGTGTTCTACAGGAAGAGGTAACATCCTTAGACAGGCATGGAGTGGGACAGACCAACATGCAGACTGGGCTTGATTTCGCAAGAATTATAGCTAGAGAAGCATGTAGTGGGTTTTGGTTGGGCTGTTATCATTCATTAGCCATACATTCTGGCCTCAGATTCCTAAATGTAACATTGGATTCATACCCGCACTGCCCCCTTCCGCAGGAATTTTGAGAGTCTAATATGTAAGGTGGTCTGGGATTTAGCTCAGTGGGTAGAGCACTGCTCTACAGTCTCTGAAGTCCCGGGTTGGATTCCCAGAACCACAAAAATGGGAGAAGGACATGGCAATCCACTCCCAAGGCAATCCCAAAACAATCAGCCGTTGAAAACCCTATGAGGGTTGCTATGAGTTGGAGACGACTCGATGGCACCTAACAACAACAATATGTAAGGTGCTGGGATTTAGCGTGGCGTGGACAGTGGACTCTGGAATATGATGCCTTCTCCAGTTGTCTGACCCTTTGCCACTTCCCTGCTCAGTTGGTAGAGTGCTGCGCTGCGGTCTCTGAGGTCCAGAGTTCAATTCCCAGCACCACAAAAATGGGAGAAGGACTTGGCAATCCACTCCCAAGGCAATCCTGAAACAGTCAGCCATTGAAAACCCTATGAGGGTCGCTATGAGTCGATACTGACTCGACGGCACCTAACAACAACAACAATATGTAAGGTAACAATGGGTACCATTTATGTATCACCTACTATGTGCCAGGTATGTTTTAATGTGCCTAAATCTCACAACTGCATGAGGTAAGTACAATTACCACCTCTGTTTTACTGATGGCAAACTGAGGCACAGATAAGCTACATACTTATCCGTAGTCATATACCACTAGTATATGATAACAGAGATTTAAACTAGGGCAATCTGGCTCCACAGTCTAAGTTCTTTCTCATCTGCCTTTATTACCATTCCACATAAGAAGTTTAAAACCTAAGTGTCGACTGGTATATAATGTTGTTTATAGGAAGTGTCGAGGCAAAGCTTATCTATGGGGACCGGTGGGGATTAGTGGTTGCCTGGGGCTAGGTGTGGAAAAGGAGATTGACTACAAATAGGTAAGAGGGATCTTTGTGGGGTGGTAGAAATGTTCTAAAATTGGATTGTGGTGATGGTTGTACAACTCAAAATTTAGTAAAAAATCATTGATTTGTATACTTAAAAAAAGGGTAAATTTTATGGTATGCAAATTATAACTCAGTAAAGCTGCTTAGAAAAACACATAAGATATGCTACTGCTCTGCTCTAAGAACCTGTGATTACTACCTAGTGTGCTTGTTCATGTATCTCTGATGTGATAGAAAATACATCCACCTCTTAGTGATTCTCCGTCCTTTTAAATCAGTGTGGAGAAGGGATCCTACAGCACAGAGTGGGCATTCCATGGAGGATTTAAAAAGTAATTAAAAAGTTTTAAAAAGCGTTTTAAAAAGTAATTATTGTGGCGACCCCCATTTGTGAAATCTGGGGCGTGACATTGGTTGGTTTGTGTGGACAAGGATGGTTCAGAGGGCAGAACAGGTAGGTAGGTGTTCTCTAGGATAAAGAGCCACGTGTGCGACACACCAGGTAAGGAGGATGACTCAAGGTTCCTGAACTGCTGCCTGTGCACCCCAGAGGTCACTGCCCGGAACTTCAGTCATAGGACTGGAGGGTCCATGGCTCCCCTGTGGGATAGAGAGAGGAACTGGCAGGGGTGCATGATGTTCCTTCCATCCCTTCAGTTTTGGAAGTCCTGGGATTTGCAGAGTCATAAGTGGCATGGATAGTGGGCTCTGAAATATGGTGCCCTCTCCAGTTGTCCGACCCTTTGCCACTTCCCAGCTTAGGAACTTGTAATTGCGTTCTGCTGGATCAGATCCAGCCTCCTAGCTCAGAATTCCAGGGCCTTCAGCGGAGGCTCTCACCAGGTTTGCCTTATTTAGCTACCTCTCCTTCCCGAGCCTGTCTCTGACATTGCTGTCGTGTATTTCAGGGACGCAAGTCTGCATTCTGGGCTGGGATGTAGCTCAGTTGGTAGAGCACTGCTCTGCAGTCTCTGAGGTCCCAAGTTCGATTCCCAGCACCACAAAATGGGAGAAGGACGTGGCAACCCACTCCCAAGGCAATCCTGAAACAGTCAGCCATTGAAAACCCTATGAGGGTCGCTATGAGGTGGACTCGACTCAATGGCACCTAACAACAACGACAATAAGTCTGCATTCTGTAGGATGGGGGTTCCCCACCCTTGGGCCATAGACAGGTAGGACGGTTAGGAACTGGGCTGCACAGCAGGCAGTGAGTGGTGGCCAGCAGTGAGCTTCATCTGCATTGACTCCCCATCACTCCTGTTACTGCCTGTGTGCCACTTCCGGTCTGGGGAAAAATTGTTTTCCACAAAACCAGTCCCTGCTGCCAAAAATGTCAGGGATCGTTGCTGTAGGAGGTGTCCTTCTGAATTAAAAAACTTAAATACATTTCCTTCCGCTTTTTCGTGTTTGGCCTCCTTTAATTCTCTGGTAGGCTGTCAGGTTGACCAGGAAAAATATAGTTCTCTTTCTCTTTTGCGAATGAGTGTGCTAGAGTTTAAAGTAGGGAACTCATTGCTGTCTTGAACATGGAAAAGAAGACCTAATCTTATTAGCTCAGTTGGTAGAGTGCTGCCCTGCAGTCTCTGAGGTCCCAAGTTCAATTCCCAGCACTGCAAAAATAGAAGGATCTGGCAATCCACTCCCAAGGCAATCCTGAAACAGCTATTGAAAACCTTGTTAGGATCACTATGAGTCGGACACAACTCAACAGCACCTAACAACAACAACAACAACAACAACAACCACCACCACCTTATTCCCACAGGTATGGTTTTATATTTTTAAATACTGTTTGGGCCTCCTGAGGGCAGGGCCCATTTCTTTATTATTTTGCCAAAGTACTAGTATATGGCTTGTTGTTGTTAGGTGCTGGCCAGTCGGTATCTGACTCATAGCGACCCTCATAGAGTTTTCAATGGCTGACAGTTTCAGGATTGCCTTGGGGGTGGATTGCCAGGCCCTTCTCCCATTTCTGCGGTGCTGGGAATCTAACTCTGGACCTCAGAGACTGCAGCGCAGCACTCTACCAACTGAGCTAAATCCCAGCCCAGTATATGGCTAAGAGTTACATTTTGTGTATTAGACAAAGGAAAAAGTCAATACTGCAGAAGCAGCATGGGAGTTGTAGTGTATTTAAGCTGTATAACTCCTTTTGCTCTTGGTGATTTCACATTTATTCCCTCCGAGAGGGCCGAGATGTCTTGCGACTGTCAGGAAGTGCAGAGTGACTGTCATTTAAAAGCTATTAATTCCTCAAAAGTGACCACCACCCTAATTTGCAGTGGAGCCCCAGTGACTGTGATAGACCAGGCACGACTACAGCTAGCTCATGAAAATGAGCATAAATCCGGCCATTGTGTCAGATATTAAGTGAGAATGGGCTATTTATAAATCCCAGGATGTTTGATAAAGCTAACTTTTCCAGAGTCTGCACTTGATGTCAACTCTCTTTTTAAAATATGCTTTGGGGGGCAAGCACACATGTGCATGTAGGTCATTATTTTTAGTATGTTGAATATTTTATTTTATTTTATTTTATTTTGCGGTACTGGTGGTTGAACCCAGGGCCTTGTGCTTGCATGCTTTGCAAGTGCTGTGCCACTGAGCTGCACCCTCAGCTGATTTTTTTACTTTTTGAGACAGCTAAATTATACAGACTGCCTCTGGTCTCGAACTTGCAATCCTCCTGCCTCTGCCTCCCCAGTTGCTGAGATAACAGGTGTGAACCACCGTGCCTAGCTAGGTCATTATTTTTAAAAATTTGAGCCAAATATTTCTTGCTCTCCTAGAAACCATGGGAGAAGGATGTGCCAACCCACTCCCGAGGCAATCCCGAAATAGTCAGCCATTGAAAACCCTAGGAGGGTCTCTATGAGTCGGACATGACTCCATGGCACCTAACAACAACTGGAAACTGTCCAGCCTCATTTTGAAGTCTGGCCCTGCGGTGGCAGCTGCAGTACCTCCCAGAAACCTTTTGTTTCATAGCCACTGTTGCTGTGTTTAAAGACTGTTTCTTTCCTTTTTCTCTATTTTTAGCCCTCTTCTCTTCTATTTTCTTTTTTTTCCCAGCACTCGGGCACTCGAGCCCTGGGCCTCGCACATGCTAAGCAAATGCTGTCCCACTGAGCTGCATCCCCAGCTCCATTTTGGTTTTTTATTTTTGAGATAGGGTCTTGCTAAGTTGTACAGGCTGCCTCTGGCCTTGAACTCATGATCTTCCTGACTCATCCTCCCAAGTTGCTAGCCTTATAGGCATTCCCCACACCACCTGGCTAGTCCTTATTTTTATTCTTCCTTCAGCAACTTTGCCTTCTTAGGAAGGCTCAGTAAAGACTAGATTCATATGAGAAATGCTTGAGGATTATCATCAAGCTCTAAGTTTAAATAGAAAGTCCTTGCATGCTGCTTTGGGGGCTTTTTGGTCTGGAATCTGAAACCATGGCATGGAGTGCCGTCTACTCTTCATTTCATGACATCCTAAGTCACAGATCTAGGAACCAACAGGCCATAGAGTGCCCAAGGCATCTGATAGTGCTCAAAGGAATGTTAGCCAAAAAAAGAATATTGTTGTTGTTAGGTGCCGTCGAGTCATGTCTGACTCATAGCGACTCTCATAGGGTTTTCAATGGCTGACTGTTTCAGGATTGCCTTGGGAGTGGGTTGCCACGTCCTTCTCCCATTTTGTGGTGCTGGGAATTGAACTCGGGACCTCAGAGACTGCAGAGCAGCGCTCTACCAACTGAGCTAAATCCCAGCCCAAAAAAAGATTACTAGGACGTAAATACAGTATCTTTACCTCATTCTCAGCTTTTAGGAATTCAAAAGGTGCCTCCTAAGGTTGAAAAAATGATACCTTAGTTTTATCATAATTGGGATTTAGAGAGAAAAGCCACACTGCCAGGATCTTGTCTTGCAGAGGATTGAGCTGGGCCTGGACACACAATGCTGAGACACTTGTCCCAGCTCTGGTGTGCACCAGTGGTCTTTAAAGTCCCTTTGGATTTGTGGCTTCGATTTTCCTTTCTCTACAGTGAGTTGTTGAACTCCATGATCTCTTGCCAGGTTTGAGTCCCTGCCCCAGTTCATGTGTGTATATATTATTTTCCTACTCTAATGTTGATTTCACCTTGACCATTTATATTTTTTAATGATGCTTTTTCTTTAGGGAAAAAACACCTGTCTTTTCCTGCTTTGCAAAATTTTGCCTGGCAGTGATTTCGTGTAGTCACGATGTTATTAGGGAAGAGTGCTAGGAAAACCTGGGGCCACCACGCCCGCGGTTGTCCACGTGCAGCTGGATCGTCTCTCCTGGAAGGCTGCAGTCACTCCCTAGCCGAGGTTTTAACCCTTGGGCTGTAATGAATTGGCCAGCGCGAGCCATTCCTCATGCTTTTGTTATCTGTTTGCATTGTAGGACAACGGTAGTAGCAGCAGCTGCCTTCTTGGACGCCTTTCAGAAAGTGGCTGACATGGCTACCAACACACGTGGTAAGCAGATGGAAGGCTGCCTTCCAGCACTAACCGAATCCGGCACGCGGGCTCTTTCCCCTTGGGTAGCTTCGTGAGAAGATACAGCTGAAGTTATCAGAGCTTAGCTGACTCAGAGTTTTCATTGTTTTAAAAAACCGTGGGGTTCCACACTCGATGTTGTAAGTCGTTCCCTGGATAATAAGCCCCACGTGAGGAGGAATGGAAAAGGAAGTAAAGGGGCCCCTGTTCCTGTAGGCCGTGGGTGGCCTAGTGGGTTTTTTTTTTTTTTGCTCACTTTAATGACGTGCTAGGTGCAGAGTCTTGAGCTGTGCCTTTAGTTGCTTTTTGTTTTTCCCTCCTGGCCTGGGTTGTCCCACGGTCCTCCTTGTTCCCTTGGGGAATGGGAAGCTCTGGAGGTGACTCTATAGCCATTTTCTGGGTTCCCATCAAACAAGGAACCCTTTTGTAATAAGAACAGTATCTCATGTTTCTTATCTGTTTCCTACATTTGACTGAAGACCCCTTGAGTCAGAGACTGTCACATCAAACTCCCCCAAACAGAGTCCCAGAACATAGTTGATTAAAGTATGTAAGGTGTGTTTATTAAATCAATGAACAGAGAGAATCTTTTTTTTTTCTTTTTTTCTTTTTTGTAGTGCTTGTTTGGGTGTTGAACCCAGGGCCTTGCACATACTTTGCAAGTGCCCTACCACTGGGCTATACCCCTAGCCCATTTTTAAATTTTTTAATTGCTAAGTTATACAGGCCTGCAGCTGTAGCCCTGTGGCATTCAATCCAGTCAGCTGTCTGAAGCTAAGTAGGGTTGGGGGTTGGGCCTGCTTAGTACTTGGATGGGAGACCGCCTGGGAACACCAGGTACTGTAGGCTTGGGAGATGGACCTGGCAACCCACTCCCAAAAATCAATCTGCCACTGAAAACCCTATGAACAGCAGAGAGGCACTGACAATAGTGTTTCACCTGTTGTACGCAGAGTTGCTATGAGTTGGGTATCTACTCGAAGGCACCCAACAACAACAAGTTATACAGGCTGCCTCTGGTTTGGAATCTGTGATCCTCTTGCCTCCGCCTCCCACGTTGCTTGGGTTGTAGGCATGAGCTACCACACCCTGCAAGAGAGAGAAGTCTTTTGAAAAGATTGAAGGGTTTAAATGAATACAAAGAATATTCATGATGTGTGAAAGGTGTAAGGAGAAATTGAATACCCAGGTGGCCACCTCCATCTTTAGAATTACAGCATTACCAGTAACACACAGGCACCCTCTTGTGCCTTCTTGCCTTATCTTTCTGCATGTTCTTGTTGCCTTCATAGCCATGTACCTCTTCTTGTCATTGTTGTGGTGATATTATAACATTTGGGCATTGCGGGCAAGTGTTGGAGGTTGTTCCCAGTTGCATGACAGTACAGTTTCTCCAAAGCACTCTGTGGGTACCTCCAGGGGGTCTCGGTAGATGCCCATTGACCACAGATGCTTACTTAAATGTTTCAGTGGATCTGCAGCCAGGATGCTTCTCATGCATTTACGGAACTCCAACCATTTTTATTGCAGGCACTGTCATGGGAGCACAGAGGTCAATACATTACTCTCCTCATCCTGATGGATCTTGCCATTCGGAGATGAGATGTATAAATAAAGAGTGTCAGTGTAGAAATAATAGGGATGGTACGGTCATAGTGGTAGAACGGAGTGCTGGGGGAGTATAGAAAAGCGAGCAATTAATTTGGCTCAGGGAGTTAGGGAAGTTTTCCCATGGTGGGGGAGGGCTACAATTTCTCCTCATTTCTAAGATGCCAAGTGTCTGTAGGAAAATGTGACAGAGGTGTCAGAGCTGTGGCTTCTTTATCTGGTTTGTCAGTGTGGTGGGGGTCTGACTTAACTGATACCATTTTTAAAGCCCTTGAAAATTATTCTGTAGTTTATGTGTATCTGTTACAGAAACTTCAGCAAATAGAACCCTAAGGAAGAACTGAACCTGCAAGCCAGTGTTTGCCACTGTGAATATGATTGGTCTGTTTTCTATTTTCGTATACCTCAGCATTGTCTGGAGCTGTCAGCCACGTTACTGTCTTTCCAGAGAGCCGTCAGAACATGTCTTTTCGTTTTGAAGGCTGTGCTGTTTTAAAGAACTTGGATATGTGGCCTTGCATTTTTTGAGACTGAGATTCGCAACGTGGCTTTGCATGTTATGTTTAATTATTGGATGGATCCTGAAGGATAGAATGGAAAGGCATCCCATGATTGTTCATAATTTCCTGTGGGAAGAACCTGAGCTTTTGAAGGGGCTGCTCCTAGGTGGCTCTTGGTGAGAAACTGGCGGGCCTAGACGTTCTCATGGTGTGAAGGGAGAAAAACTAGCAATTATTCGTGGGAGAAGAAATAGGAAGAGGCTGCCTGTGGTGGTGATGGGTATAGAGTAGGGCTTTGGAAGTGATCTATGTGGCCAAAGGCAAGTAATGTCACAGTGAGGAGATGCCTGTGCTGACATTTCTTTAGATGGCTTGATTTCAGGTCATTTTTAGCAGTGCCAGGATACTTTATTTAGAATCCACATGTAGTAACACTTTCATTGGGTGTGGGAGTGTGGGAACTCTCATATGACCAAGTGTATATGGTGCATAGAAAGAAGGCATATTTTATGGTGATGATAAGAGAAAGTTCAATGCACTTCTGGTATATCAACAAGTGTCAGATGTGCTTTGAAGTTAATTTTTAGTTAAACATGGAAAAATAAAGATTATACTTCTTACTTTAAGAAATTTGCTTTAGCGGGGTACAGTGGTGCATGTCTGTAATCCTAGCAACTTGGGAGACAGAGGCAGGAGGATCGCAAGTTGGAGACCAGAGGCAGTCTGTGTAATTTAGTGAGACCCTATCTCAAAAAAGTAAAAAAATGGGCTGAGGGTGTAGCTCAGTGGTCCAGCACTTGTGAATCATGCAAGCGCGAGACCCTGGGTTCAATCCTCAGTGGTGCAAAAAATAAAAAATAAAAATAAAAAATTTTGCTTTAAACACCAGAAATGAAAAAGTAAAATCTATGGTCACCCGTTCCTAGGGACTGCATTTAGTGTTCTTTGCAGACTTTTTTTTTTTTTGCATGTATAAACAAACATATCTGGGAAGAGAACAAACTAGCTGCAGAACAGTATTTGGAATGATATGTGGAATAACATATATCTGCATGATCTTTTTTTGCAAGATAGATCCTAAGGAACATTGTTCCTGTGCTTTTATTCCACAGTATATAATTATTTTCCATGGCAGTACCCATCAATCTGCTTTTGTCCTTTCTGCTTGTTGTTGTTGTTAGGTGCCCTCGAGTCGGTATTCGACTCATAGCGACCCTCATAGAGTTTTCAATGGCAGACTGTTTTGGATTGCCTTGGGAGTGGATTGCCAGGTCCTTCTCCCATTTTTGCAGTGCTGGGAATCGAACTCGGGACCTCAGAGACTGCAGCGCAGCACTCTACCAACTGAGCTAAAATGGAATTTCGCTGTCTGCTTGTAGCAAGATTTAAGTATTACTGTACTGATGGGTATTTAGATTATGTCCTCCAAGTATTTGCTGTTACAAGCTGTGCTGCTATTAATTCCTGTGTATGCATTGTTTTAGACTTCTACGAGTGACCTATTTTTAATGTTGTATGCATTACCAAGGAAATGATAACTATAGAAAGCGCTTCAAGTTGTTTGGGTCAGTTGCAAATGTATTTGGGCTTAAGGATGGGATAGGCTGTAACTCTGGTGGAGTTTGCAGTGTGATCTGCCCTCTGCTGAAAAAGTATCCTCAGTTTAGTCTTTTGCTTGTTGGAGACTTTAGATGTATTTTTTTGAATCCTTCTTGTCAGAGGTTGTTGTTGTTGTTGTTGTTAGGAGCTGTCGAGTTGTGTCTGACTCATAGCGACCCTCATAGGGTTTTCAATGGCAGATTGTTTCGGGATTGCCATGGGAGTGGGTTGGGAGTCGGTTGCCACGTCTTTCTCCCATTTTTGTGGTGCTGGGAATCGAACTCCAGACGTCAGAGACCAACTGAGCTAAATCCCAGCCCTTGTCAGAGGTAGTAGAAGAGAATTACAATTCCCCCCTCCCCTTCTCTTCTTGTCTTCTCCTCTCCCTCCTCCTCCTCTTCCTCTTCTCTCTCTTCCTCCTCATCCTCTTCCTCCTCTCCCTCCTCCTCCTCTTCCTCTTCTCTCTCTTCCTCCTCCTCCTCTTCCTCCTCTTCCTCCTCCTCCTCTTCGCTTTTTGACATATATACTATATAATTGTTATTTATAATCACTATACTGTTCAATAGCACACTAGAATCTCTCTTATGTAACTATAACGTACTATCCATTTGACTTACCTTTTCCCATCTTTCCCTCCTCATTATTCTCCTCAGACTCTGGTAATCATTATTCTTCTTTTAACTTGTATGTGATTAACTTTTTTAGATTCCACAAGAGTGAGATCATATTGTAGCTGTGTTTTTGTACCTAACTTACTTCACTTAATACAGTGACCTCCAGTTTCCTCCATGTTGTCACAAATGACAGGATCCTCTTCCTTTTTTATGGCTGACTAGGATTCCATTTCATATGTATACCACAATTTCATTATCCATTTATCTGTTGATGGACACTTAGATTGCTTCTGTTTCTTGGCTGTTGCGAATAGTACCGCAATAAATACGGGAGTGCGTATGTCTCTTCGACCTACTGATTTAATTTACTTTGGATATTTACCCTGTAATGAGATTGTTGAATCATGTGCTAGGTTATTTTTAATTTTTTGAGGAAGCTTCATTCTTCATACTGTTTTCCATAATGGCTGTACAAATTTATATTTCCACCATTAGTGTTCAAGGCTTCCTTTTTCTCCACATCTTCACCAACATTTGTTATCTTATATCTTTTTTACAATAGCCATTCTTAATGGAGTGAGGTGATGTCTCCTTGTGGTTTTGATTTGCATTTCCCTGGTAATTAGTGATGTTGAATGTTTTTTCATGAACTTTTTGGTCATTTGTATGTCTTCTTTTGCAGTTATTCTTAACCACATCTCTTTTGGGGGAGTGTCCAGGATTTCAAGTTAGCAGGTTTCTGGTTTCCAAAAGACCAGCATTTTATATTGTTTTCCAGAGGAAACAACTCAGAAAGGTCTTTGTCCTTTTCAGCAGCTCCTTTGCCCTAGTTATTAATAAAATTTACTTGAGAAAAACTTGAAAAATTAGTTCGTGTAAGGACAAAATCAACCTAGTCATTATATACTTATATTAGACAGCATGTTGAAATATGTTAGAACTCTATTGTATTTGTTGTTTCCTAAATGAAAGAGTGGGCTGGGATTTAGCTCAGTGGGTAGAGCTCTGCGCTGCAGTCTCTGAGGCCCCGAGTTCAATTCCCAGCACCGCAAAAATGGGAGAAGGACCTGGCAATCCACTCCCAAGGCAATCCCGAAGCACTCAGCCATTGAAAACCCTATGAGGGTCGCTATGAGTCGGATACCGACTCGACGGCACCTAACAACAACAACAACAAAATGAAAGAGTATAAGTTGGTTATTATATATATATTTTGATAATTAACCTGTAATGGGATATGAGTTTATTAGCACAGACCCCAATGTTGTTGATTTTATACTCTGGAATGAGTATATAAATTGCATTAAATATGAAAGTACCCTGACTGTGGTAGCACACACCTGCAATCCCAGCATTTGGGAGGCTGAGGCAGGAGGATCGTGAGTTCAAGACCAACCTGGGCGATTTAGTGAGACCCTGTCTCAAACAAAACAAAACAAAAGCAAAGTGTATGCCTTTTCTGGCTAGTTTCTAGGCATTCACTATACATCAAATCCCAGACTTTGTGGAGCAGGGCCGGTCTCCACTTCCTTTGTGATCATAATAGACCAGCAGATGCCTTTCATTATTGTTGTTAGTTGGGTCCGACTCATAACTATCCTCATAGGATGTTCAGTGGCTGATTGTTTCAGGAGTGGATTGCCACATCCTTCTGTTTCTGCGGTGCTAGGGATCAACCTGGGTTCTCAGAGTGTGGAGCAGCACTCTAGCAACTGAGCTAAACCATAGTCATATGCCTTTCCTAGGAGGTAAGAAATACTTGAACTGGCTGTCATGTGTTTGCATTACTTGAAAAATGAAAGAAATGAAGAAAGAGGTTTCTCAACACCGTACCGCAAAGGTGGCCCGTGCTGGGGAAAACATGTCCACACCTTTAATCTGGGCCCTGATCCATCAGTGACTTGCTTGCTGTTCCACTGGAGGCAGGCAGACCTCGTACTACCTCTTAGTCAGCACTGACCCTTCCCGGCGACTGCGTCATTCGCTTGTGTCAGCAAGGGCCTTTGAAGAGCATAGTCCTGTGTGTTCTCGTTTTGTCTCCCTCTCTGTGCCTCTGTCATTACTTTCAGAGCTTTGAAAAACCATCTTGGTGTTCAGGTGGTGACACACTAAACAGGAAGGAATTGAAGGTCCTGAGAAGGAAGGAGTGGATCCCAGACAGACTGGATCATCTTTAATGCCCCCAAATCTTTGTTACTTTAAAATGGGCATGGCAGGCCGGGAGTGGTAGCAAATGCCTGTAATCCCGGCAACTCAGGAGGCAGAGGCAGAAGATCTCGAGTTCCAGGCCAGAGGCAGCCTACATAACTTAGCAAGACCCTGACTCAAAATGAAAAATAAAATAAGGGCTTGGGTGTAGGTCAGTGGTAGAACACTTGCAAAGTATCCACAAGGCCCTAGGTTCAACCTCCAATTACCACCAAAAAAAAAAGGGGTATGGCCTTAATAGTGAAACTTGTGATAGGTAACCTTTCTTGACTCTGTGCCGGGGGTGAGACTCTGTTCTGAGTGGTTTGCTTATAGAATTGTCCCCACGTATGTGTGGGGGATATATTCCAAGTCCCTTAGTTGTTGTTGTCGTTAGGTGCTGTCGAGTTTCATCCGACTCATAGTGACCCTCATAGGGTTTGCCATGGCTGATTGTTTTAGGATTGCTTTGGGAGTGGATTGCTGCATCTTTCTGCAATTTTTGCCATGCTGGATATCAAACGTAGGGTCTCAGAGAGTGCAGAATGGTGCGTCACCAACTGAGCCAAACCCTGGCCCCAGACTGTTAGTAGATGCCTGAAATTTCTAAAAGTATAGACTATCTTTTTCCATGTAAATACATAGAGGTGGTGAGTTTTAATTCATAAATTAGGCACAGAGATTAACAACAACTAATAAGAGACTAAAACAATTATAACAATTTACTAGAATAAATTATTTAAAATGTTGTTGCTGTTAGGTGTCATCGAGCCGGGTTCTACTCATAGTGACCCTGTGTACGATAGACGAGAAAGACTCCATGACACTGTGCATGCCCAGCACTCTTGTCAGTGCTTCTCTGCTATTCATATAGCTCTTTTTTTGGAGTGGGTTGCCAGGTCCTTTTCCCAAGCCTACAGCACTTGGTTTTCCCAGTTGATCTCCCATCTAAGTACTAACCAGGCTTGATGGTACAGCTGCAGGCATTTAAAACATGTGAATTATTTATTTCTGGAATTTTCCATTTGATATTTTTGAACTATGCTTGACTGGATAACTCAAACCAGAGGAAGCAAAACTGTAGATGAGGGAGGACTAGTGTATTAAGGTAGGGGCTAGAGTTTGGCTTAGTTGGTGGAGTGCCGCTCTGCACTCTCTGAGGCCCTGGGTTTGATCCCCAGCACCGCAAGAATGAGAGAAGGATGTGGCAACCCACCCCCGAAGCAATCCTGAAATAATCAGCCATTGAAAACCCAGTGAGGGCGTGGCTTGGTGGAGTACATCTGTAATCCCAGAGGCTTGGGAGGCAGAGGCAGGAGAATTGCAAGTTTGAGACCAGAGGCAGTCTGTGTAACTTAGCTAGATCCTGTCTCAAAAAGTTAAAAAAAAAAAAAAAAAAAAAAAAAAAAAAAAAAAAGGGGGCCAGAGGTGCAGCTCAGTGGTCTAGCACTTGCAGAGCATGCAAGTGTGAGGCCCTGGGTTCAACCCCCATTACCACACACACACAAAAAAAAAAAAAAAGAAAAGAAAAGAAAACCCAGTGAGGGTCATTATGAGTCGGACTCAACTTGGTGGCACCTGACAACAGCAACAACTGTATTAGGTATCTTGTTATCACAACTCCTGTGATGTAGGTGCTTAGCTCCTTGACCTCTGTTTTAGGGATGGAGTCAGCAGTGGAGGGGGCTACCTAAACTGACAGCTGGTGAAATTGGAACACCACCCAGAGCCTGGACTTGAACCATTAAATTAGGATTCCCTATAGAAGGAGCTCCTGTACTTAGTACAGGCTTATGTTTGTTTTTTTAAAGTTACTTGATCCTGAATTGGTTAAAAAAGCAATCCATGCAAAACCATAAGTTGGAAGCCGGGATACCTGGGTTGGACCCCTGGCTGGGTCAGCCCAGTGACCCTGAGTAAATTGTACTTCACTTCTCTGGGCCCATGACCCTAGATGATCCCAGTAAACTTTTATTTTGTTTTGCTTTTGGCTCTTACAGTCTATGATTTTAAATGCTGCTTTAGTCCTATTAGATTCATTAAATATGGATGAAGTTGGACAGTGTAATTTTCCTTTGTCTGTATTATCTTTGGGACTTCTCATTTTTGCTCTGGGGCCAAAGGAAGTGGAGGAAGCAGTGTTAATCAGCAGAAAATAGAGGGAGAGGGTTAGAAAAGTAGAAGATGGGAGAGGTGTTGGGATTGCTTTGAGTTAGGAAAAAGGGCCCTCTCAGACTTGGAGTGGGTGCGTGAGGAGGGTGGGCGGAAGCTGGGACTGAGATGGCCATCGAAGACCAGCTAGACAGGTGTGTGCTGTAATCAGTGGGCCTGGGTTGCCCAGGCCGGTGAAGTAAATTGCTGTGGCACATGTTTGGTAAAGCAGGCTTGGTTCTTAAAAAAGCATCCTGTGTTGTGAGTATATGTTATGTATTTTTAGCATGAATTTTGTTCAATGCCACATTCTGCAGGGCTGGCAGGGTACAGCACTGTTGCTCCAGAAGTTTCTTTTAAGGAGAGCCGGGCACGGTGGTGCACACCTGTAATCCCAGCGGCTTGGGAGGTGGAGGCAAAAGGATCGCAAGTTGGAGACCAGAGGCAGTCTGTGTAACTTAGTGAAACCCTGTCTCAAAAGTAAACAGTGGGCTGGGGGTGCAGCTCAGTGGTCCAATACTTGCAGAGCATGCAAGTGCGAGGCCCTGGGTTCAATCCTCAGTGGTGTAAAAAAATAAAAATAAAAATAAAAATAAAAAAGAAGTTTCTTTGAAGGCACAAGTTTCAGGGCCCTGCCTGGCACTTGTGAGTTGGAACAGTTGATGCAACCCAGCAATCTCTGGTGTTTAAAATCTTCCCAGGAGATTTTGCTCCCCTATGAGGTTTGTCAGGGCTGGGATTTAGCTCAGTGGGTAGAGCGCTGCGCTGCAGTCTCTGAGGTCCCAAGTTCAATTCCCAGCACCGCAAAAATGGGAGAAGGACCTGGCCATCCACTCCCAAGGCAATCCCGAAACAGTCAGCCATTGAAAACCCTATGAGGGTCTCTATGAGTCGGATACCGACTCGACGGCACCTAACAACAACAACATGAGGTGTGTCCGTGTTGTATCATGAGGCTTTTTGCCATTTTGCCACGACCTACCTGCCCAATGGCTTCCCTGTCCTCGGAGAACTGCTCATTGTTCCTCAACCCCATGACCTTTGATCCCCCCTGCTGGCACACGTGTGTACCTTTCCCAGGGACCTCTGCGGCCTCGGACATGCTGAAGTTCTGTTGCTTGTCTTCTAAGAGCAGTTTGAGGCTCTCATTGCCTCAATAAATGCAAATGTATTTATTGCAATAAATGCAAATGTATTACAAAAATGTAAAACCGTCATCTCGCCCACAGGAGGGGGCCCAGGTCCTTTTTCCAGGGCTTCCCATGCTGTTTCTCGAGCCTTTGATACGCTGTGCTGTCATCGAGTTCTCCAGAGTCGGAGTTCTCCCAGACAGAGCTCGGGTCCTCCTCCTCCCTCAGGAGCCCAGGCTCCCGAATGCTGAGGACTGCTGAGTGTGTGACTGAATGGGCACAGCAGCGTCCACACTCACAGAGCCTGCGGGGGACCCTGGGGAGGAAGTCAGTCCCCTCTGGCTGCAGCAGGCTGCTGGGATGGCATCTTGGCCAGTTCCACCTGGGAGTTCAGAGTTTGAATCTTGGTGACCCCTCTGAGGGATCTAGTGGTACGGATGTCCTTATATTTCACTGTGGCTGGAAGGCACCCCTGCTCTTCCATGCAGAGGTCCTGGCGAGGGCTGGGGGCAGGGGGCGGTAGGCAGCCACCTGCACTTGGCTAGCTGGCAAAGGGGGAGGAATCTTCCCTTGCAGGACAGACAGTGCTGAGAAGTGGTTTCCAAACTCTAGCCAGCCTGGTCTTGTTTGCCTCCAAGTTTTACTTTAACCAGATTTGTTTGAGACTTCAGTAGCCCTTAACTTCTGAATCAACTTTGGTGTTTGAGTCCAGAATTCTCTGTCATGTAATTAGAGCCTTCGGATGTCTACCCACAAAACTTAAACTAAAAAAAAAAAAGTTGTTTTGTTTTCTAAATAAAAAAAATCACTTAAAAAGTTCTTCTAGCAGGCTTGGAACTGAATATTCTTGAAATATTATCTTAAAGGAATGTGGACAAATTCATTTGATTAAAAACCAAAGGGCACAAAGTGACACTCCGCCAACCTGTGGCCATAGATCCTGAGCTGACCTGTGTTCTTTAAGGCGGGTTCTGCTTTCTTCATTATTTTTAGTTACGACCTTAGGTTCTCACAGGGAAGAACTCAGGACTGTTTGAGAAACCAGCTTAATTGTCACTTTTCTTGAAGAACTAAGCTTATTAGTCCAAAAGATTCAAGGGTAATATATTCATTTTCCTGATGATCTTCCTTCAGCAAGAGTTCTACAAGATAACTTGAGAACTATGATAAAGAGGATCCGGCATAAAGCGTCTCATGAGGATGAGAGACGTTTTCTGAGAAGGTGGCTGGGACTCATTTTACCTGGAGCCTCTGTGTGTCTGTCATGAGGGCTCCTGAACGCTGATCTAGAGCATGGCCCATCCTAGGTTACCAGAAAACAACTGCTCATTTTCCAAAAGACTTATAAAATGAAGCTTTTTATAATTTGCCCACAGGGTGGGGGGGAGGGAATACCTGAATTCTCTAAGTTTTTTTTGTTGTTGTTATTGTTGTTATTGTTACAGTGCTGGTATTGAACTCAGGGTCTCACATATGCTAGGCAAATGCTCTACCACTGAGCTGCACCCCTAACCCCTTTTTTATTTTGAGACAGAGTCTCACCGAGTGGTGCAGGTATATGCAAATATTCCAAAATCCTGAAAAATGTCAGAAATCTTAAACATCTGGCCCCCGAGCATTTCAGATAAGGCTGTATAAGGTGGAGCTATGCGCACAGTGCATAAACAGGCACATCTATATTTGTGGAGTTAAAATTTTATGGGAGGGTTGTGTTTAGGAAAAGAAGTTTCTGAAAGGGCTGCTTACAGGAGCAATGAGGGAGGCCAAACGCTTGAGCAGACTGTGTGTGGTGAAGGCCTGGCTGCTAAGCTAGGCCAGTCTTTAAGCTCCTGCCCCCTTCTAGATACATTTAAGGATTTTTCATGAACTTGAACAGGATGATTGCTGTGAGATGCTTTTATCTGAAAAAAGAAAGATGGCCAAATGAATCCATATTTTTGAGGTCTGTAGTCTTGCCTCCAGGAGAGAGAGTCATGACTGGCCTACCTCTGCATTCATAGGTATTCATCATTCATAAGGATCCTTTAGCTACGCATGGTCACCAAGAATGGCTTTTGTGCTGGATCATGCAAACAAGCAGCCCTTTGTTGATTGGGCTTTATGGCTATAATCCTTTTAATGTGATTTTTTTTTTTTTTTTGCTTGGTTGTTAGATGAAAGAACCAAAGCTTTGGAGTCAGACTTAGCCGATTGTCGCCTAAAATGCCAAGAGAGAGAAAAAAGGTCAAATCCCTCCCTTCCAGGAAGACTAGTTTCCATGCATTGCCTGCCTTTGGTATGGGCACAGCTTTGGTGAGGGGCTGTGGTGGGACAGGAACTTGGGAACTTGGAATAGATTTACTGTAGCTTCAGGTACTTTCGTCAGCCCCATAAGCTATCCTAACTTCATGTGTGTATATATACATAGGTGTGTGTATATGTTTTCTTGTTGACTATTGGTATAAGGTCCCTTTTAACGTATGAATAAAATATCTTGTATGAGTTTTTGCTGTTTATAATAATATGAGATATAGCTAAAAACTATGGCCATTTTTATAGAAGCACAGCCTCCAGACAGATTCCCCAGCTCTTCAACCCTCCCATACAGAAATTTTAGAGCTATCATTGGCCTAGTCAGGGGTGACATTAAAAAATACAGTGCCCTTTTAAATGGGTTCATAAGTGTGCATTCTGCTTTTGGGCTCCATCGTTCTGATGCTTTTCCACTATGATCTACCCTGGAGCCAGTTTAACTCATCAGACCAATAATACATTAAATCATGCGCATTTTCCTTAGGATAGAAGAACTTTTTAAAAAATGGCCCATGAATGTAAAGGTTTTTATACCCTTTTTTTTCCCCTTTGGTGTGGTTTCTGTGAAAGTCAGACTTGGTGTTGAGTTCACGACAGGAGGGTGGCAAGTGTATTTTAACACTTTTACTAATCACACTATATAAGGCCTAGAAATAACAAAGGAATTTGTATGTTTATTGATGTTTTTATTTTTTAGATTTAAAAAATCTTTTTTTTTTTTTCAATATGCTCCAGAGGACTTCTTTTTTTTTTGTTGGAAATTTTTAATGTACAACTTAATGTGTTTTATTCTGACATGCATTCCATATATGTGTTTCATTGTACATTGCACAGATAAGTTCCCCCTTACCCTCTTGTGCACCTCCTCCCCCTATCGCACCCCCCCCACCAAAGGCCTCTCGTTCACTTGCATGTCTTTTTGTGGGAATATTTTTCTATATATCCTTGGATCCCAATTATGTTTAAGGTTGAAACTTTTTCTGTAGTGATCTATCATTTTACATTGTCAGTAATATTACATGAATTTTCTAGTCCATTTGCATTATTACCATTCTTTGGTATTATTGGTATTATTATAATTATTTCCCTAACTATTAAAGTTGGGCTGTTTACTTTGAGGTCGCCCTATCTTAATTTCCTCTTTTCTCCTCTTTCTTGGTTGATGGAGGAAGGAGGTGGTTGATAATGTGTTTGGTTTGATTATTTTGATGGGCAAATATGTCTATCCTCGGAGATGTGCAACATGAACTGAGCATTTCTGGCAATCAAGTGAAATCCCTTTTTACTATGCCACTGATCTTTTCTTGATATGAAATATTGATGCCTGACTACAGCACCTGGTCTCCCTCTACAAGTGGCTTTTATTATTGATCCTCGGCTAGGTAGCAACAGTTGCCAGATAAGGGCTGCTCATTGTGGTGCACTAGGGTTCCTGCCTGGGTAGGATTTCACTTTTAACTGTGTCTCCCTGAAATGAATCTTGAAAGAGAGGTCATCTGTATGAGCCTGGAGGGAACTCACGCAAATCCCATTTTATGAAAACATCTCCTGGCGGTACCAAGCAGGGTGGTACCAGAGCTGTGAACCCTGCAGCAGCCATGACAAGGGATGTGGGACTCCATGCTCGAGTGCCTGGCTCTGTGCTGGGGAGGCCTCTGCGCAGGACTCCATGCCCGAGGGCTGTCTCACCGCTAACCAACAGAAGCATTTGCTTTTGCTCCATTCAGTATGTTTCCCATTTCTCTTTAGTGTATTTATCCCGATGGTGCCTGAATTATGGTGTGTGCCGATCTCTACCCTCAGCAGCCGTAATTGGTGCAGTGGTGGTCGTAGAGGCAGCAGCGGGGAAGGAGGACGGTCCGAGCTCGGAGAGGATGTGTGCTTTTATGGGTGACCGAGTCGATCTGTGCGCAGCATGGTTATTTGTGTCATTAAGCAGTTTACATAATGAAGCAGTTTACTCAGCGTTTCCACCCTTGCAGCTCACAGGGTGGCTGTACATTTTGTTCACAGGCAGAGACTGTGGCCTCCCCTCTGTCCCCCACCTGCCCTTTCCATCCAGTTCTTTTTTTTTTTGTGGTACTGGGGATTGAACCCAGGGCCTCGCACTTGCATTCTCTGCAAGTGCTGGACCGCTGAGCTGCACCCCCGGCTCTTTGTTTGTTTGTTTGTTTTTGTTTTTTTACTTTTTGAGACAAGGTCTCACTAAGTTACGCAAGACTGCCTCTGGTCTCGAACTTGCGATCCTCCTGCCTCCACCTCCCGAGCCACTGGGATTACAGGCGTGCGCCACCACCCCTGGCTCCATCCCAGTTCTTTACTTTTGCTTGCCATGGTAACTCATACCCTGCCTCATCCTCAGTGCCACCCACAGGAACCATGGTAGCCACTCTTGGTAAAATATCAATTAATATTCATGAAAGAATGTAGTTATTTTAGTTCACACAGAGGAAGCAAGACTTTTTTTTTGGTAATGGTTTCTTGTGAAAGATCATTTGCCATAGAGCCATGAACTTGGTTTTGCCTGCATGGCCCATCCCAGATTAAAAATAAGCCTCTGGAATGCCAGTGTGAACTTGAGGACACTTGACGTTGTTGGCTAGCATTGTTTCCATGTTGGGTCTGTTCTGCCAGAATACGTAGATGCCTTCTCTCTGCTTCCTCTGATAAATTCCCAGCCTGAAGACAAGGATGGAATGTAAAAACTACTTAGGACTGTAATTTTTACTTTACATGTGTAATGCCCCCTGCTGTAGGAAAAATGTGTTATTGGGAAATAACTTAGGGAATAAAGAATAGTCAAGAGATCTTCTGTCACCAAGAATCTGGCAGTGAATTCTCCTGACGCATTTTAAAGAAATTTGATTTTTATACACTACTTTTTGATAGCCTAAAGTGAGAATTACCTGGAGGGTTTTCTTTTTTAAATGTAACTCTCACGGGGCCTGGTGGCATATGCCATGGCCCATACCTATAATCCTGACACTCAGGAGGCAGGAGGAGGAACTTGAGTTCAAGGCCCTCTGGGATACGTAGCAAGTTTGAGGCCAGCCTGGGCTACACAGGAAGACCCTGTCTCAAACAAACACCACCACCACCATGAAAAAAAACCAAACACAACAATAACAACAACCAAACTATTAACTCTCTGGTCTTTCATTTTTAAGAAGGGACTGTGTTTTTCTTTGTCCTTCCTTCCCTGCCTCCCTTCTTCCCTTCCCTTCCCTTTCCGTCCCTTTCCTTCCCTTCCTTCCCTTCCTTTCCCTTTCTCTCTCTCTCCCCTTCCTTCCTTCTTTCCTCCCTCCCTCCTTCCTTCCCTCCCTCCCTTCCTTCCTTCCTTCCTCCCTCCCTCCCTCCTTTCCTTCTTTCCTTCCTTCCTAATATCTAGTGGATCCTTTTTATTTTTTATAGGAGATACTGAAACTCAGCCGTGAAGTCAACTTGCCCAGGATTACCCAGCTACCAAGGAGGAAGAGGGAATTCCGGCTCTGGGCTTTCTGTGCCATGGCTTCTCTTCATGGCTGCTTTGCTATCAGCTCTGTGCTTTGCCTTCTTGGTTTCATGGTCAGGATGTTCAAGGAGGAAATAACAAGGGCTATGAAAAAAAAAAAAAAAAAAAAAAAAAGCCTGCAGCCGGAGCCCTGTGGAATCGGATCCCGTCAGATCTCGGAAGTTAAGCAGCATTAGGGCCTGGTTAGTATCTGGATGGGAGATCGCCTGGAAACACCAGGTGCTGTAGGCTTGGGAGAAGGACCTGGCAACCCCGTCCCAAAAATCAGTCTGCCATTGAAAACCCTATGAACAGCAGAGAAGCACTGACAATAGTGTTTCCCCTGTTGTGCGGAGGGTCGCTATGAGTCGGATACCGACTCCACGGCACCTAACAACAACAACAATGAAAAAAAAAATCTCCACCCCATGCTGTCTGTTGATTATCATAAATATTTTTGTTTTCTTGTTTGTTCATAAGGAATCCTTGCCCATCTGGTTTTCCAAAGCAATTCTCCACGTACATTCAGATCCTCTCTTTTTTATGGGAGCTATTTTCGTTTCTTTTAGCTTTTTTGGGAGGGAAGCTGTTTTTGCTTCCATTTTAATCATGTGTTGTAGTTGGCAAAAGCTGATGAACTGAAAGAATAACTAGCCTTTTACTCATCTGCATTGCTTTACTAGACACAAACACACGCGCGCACACACACGCACACGGACACATTTTGATTCCCAAATGTTTACAATTGCAGTAGATCTCTTCTTTCTAGTAAAAGTCGTTGTGGTGGAAATCTGCAGCATTTCCTGCTGTGTGCCAGGGCCCAGGGACCCCGGTTACCATGGGAACTAATATCCAGCCTCTGGATGGTACTTTCCTTTAGAGCCACATTTGAGCACATTTCACAGTTCAATACAACATTGCTTCTTCCTCCCTTTAAAATAAAGGGAGGGAAGCAGACTGAATACAAAGGAGATTAAAAAGTAATGATTTGGCTAAGGTAGAAAGAGACCCGTAACATGCACCCTTTCAATATGATCGTCACAAGTGGAACAGCACAGTGTCCCAAAGACGGCCAGGGGTGTCTCATCAAATACAAAAGAACTGTGGAGCACACTGAAAATCCCTGTGCCTGTGCTGCTAACCTAGAGCTGCCCTCTGGCATCGAAGGGCGTTCAAGACCGACCTGGGCATTGAGCTGCTGATTCTGGTTGGGTCCCACAGGTTTGGCAGAAGGGCTCTGGGTCAGACAAAAGATCTTCAGCTCTCCGCATATGCCCACATTTCCTGACCCGCCTCGCGCAGACCCTCCCAGAGAGCCAGATCAAGAGCCTGGGATTTCGTGCCTGGATCCCTGCCCCAATTTGCCATTTCAGCACGTGATTCCCATCTGTGCTGTGTGGAGGCGGATGTTGCTAATGAGAGCGGTACTTCATTTGGATAATACCATTGAAGCCCAAGTGCGAGATGTGTTGCTTGTACTGGAAGTGGAGGAAATAATGAGCCGTGTAAATGCACCCCCTGACCTCCCAGGGGTGGTGGCTCCGCTAGCCACAGGTGGGCTCACAGAACGTCTGAGTGGGAAATGACTATTCCCGGCCCCCTGCACACACACACACTCCTGTCAATGAGACGGAAAAACAGTAAAATTGCTTCTACTCTTGTTTAGATGGATGCCTGTTACTCTAGCATTTGTTGTTTCTAAATGCATTTGTATAAAGCAAATGCTAGGAGGTTTTTTTTTTTTTTTTTTTTATGGTACTGCGGGTTGAACCCAGGGTCTCATGCTTGCATGCTCTGCAAGTGCTGGACCACTGAGTTAAACCCTCAGCCCATTTTTTACTTTTTTGAGACAGGGTCTTGCTAAGTTATGCAAACTGCCTCAGGTCTCGAACTTGCGATCCTCCTGCCTCTACCTCCCCAGCTGCTGGGATTACAGGTGTGCGCCACCACGCCCAGTTTTGGAGTGTGTGTTTTTTGGGAAACTGTGGGGTGCCTGGAACCCTTGCCTGTCACAGGTCATGGGGCCTCAGCCTAGCCTTGGCTTCGAGCATTGACTGTGGATCCTCTGCCTGAGAGGCGGTCAGCCAGCCTGCTGAGAAAGGCAGTAGAAACCCAGTTTGCAAAAGAGGAACCTGTGATGGTGGTTTGAAGTGACTTGCTTAAAGCCACACGGTCACACAGTTGTGAGGCTGTGGAGCTTCGAGCGTGTGGGGGTCTCTGTGATGTGTCAGCCACAGGTTCTTTGCATCTTCAGGCTGTGTCCTATAGAACCGCCTATTAGACCAAAGTTTCTTACCCTGGACACTATTGACCTTCCAGATCATTCCTGGTGATGAGGGCTTGTCCTCTGCTCTCTTGCAGTTATGTAAATAAAAAATGTCTCATTCGGCAGCAGCAAAATCACCCATGGTGGGGAACCACCAAGCTAGACCTCGCAGGCGTTTTTATTGGGCAGTTTAACGGAAGTAAGGCTATGTGTGCTCTTCTTGAGGCACTTGTGGACAGCATGGTTCACTGAAGCTAGGTTTTTTAGTTAGTCAAGCTAAGTTACAGCTTTAGCAATTTGACAGTCCAGGCAATTTGCTTCATCTTAGAAACCGCCGCTCTGCCACGTTTTATATATAAAACTGTAAAGAGTCCACATTGTATTAAAACAACTGCTTTCTTTTTACCAGAATGTCCCTTGTCACTGTGTCACATATGCACAGGTTTTCCCCAAGTTGTTGTTGTTGTTAGGTGCCGTCAAGTCGGTATCGGACTCATAGCGACCCTCATAGGGTTTTCCATGGCTGACTGTTTCGGGATTGCCTTGGGAGTGGATTGCCAGGTCCTTCTCCCATTTTTGCGGTGCTGGGAATTGAACTCGGGACCTCAGAGACTGCAGTGCAGCGCTCTACCAACTGAGCTAAATCCCAGCCTTCCCCCAAGAGATGAAGTGAAATAAGGGCCGTGCTGGGATGGGTAGAGAGTGGTCAGATCCATCCTGGCTGCGAGCTAGCTGCCTCCCTGATGGCCAGTGGCCAGCAGGGCTGAGCCCGGGTCCGAAGGCCATTCCAGGCCCGCTTTGCCCTTTCTTGCCTGGTGGCCTGGGGTGGGTCACTGCAGTCCAACACACCTCGGTGTCATGCTCATGAGATGACAGTCATGTTTGCTGTACCTGCTTGTCAGGTGACTGTGGAGCTCACATGAGGTCGTGAATGCGAAAGTTTTGGAAGTTGTAAAGCTCAGACAGCTGGGACTCGGGATTGGTGCTCCTGTGTCCTGGGACTTCTAGGGTCGCTGGCCACCGCCAGACCACAGGCTTCTCGCATCCCTTGGTGACGCACACACTCTTAATCCTACCTTGTTTCTTCTTGGCCTGTCTGTTACACCTGTCTTTCTCCAACTTCTGCCGCTCTTCTGGGCCCAGTTCGGACCCTGTTTTTCCCCTAAAAGCACATGTTGACATTTTACAGTCCCCTTTAACTCTGCAGGCTTTATTCTTATTATGCTTATGATCCTTGTGGTACTGGGGGTTGAACCCAGGGCCTCGCGCCTGCATGCTCTGCAAGTGCTGGACCACTGAGCTGCACCCTCAGCCCATTTTTTTACTTTTTGAGACAGGGTCTCGCTAAGTTACGAAGACTGCCTCTGGTCTCGAACTAGGGATCCTCCTGCCTCAGCCTCCTGCGCCACTGGGATTACAGGCGTGCGCTACTGCACCCAGCTATCTTCCTTTATAATTATCATAAGCAAATATTTGCATCCTGTAAGTATGATAACCAGTCATTAATTATACCTGGCTGCTACCGCTGCCGCTTCTTCTTCCTCTTCTTCCTCTTCCTCTTCCTCTTCTTCCTCTTCTTCTTCTTCCTTCTCTTCCTCTTCCTCCTCTTCATCTTCCTCCTCTTCCTCTTCCTCTTCCTCCTCTTCCTCTTCCTCCTCTTCTTCCTCCTCTTCTTCCTCTTCTTCCTCCTCTTCCTCTTCCTCTTCTTCCTCTTCTTCTTCCTCCTCTTCTTCTTCCTCCTCCTCCTCCTCCTCCCCCCCTCCTCCTCCTCCTCTTCTTCTTCTTCTTCCTCTTCTTCCTCTTCCTCTTCTTCCTCTTCTTCTTCCTCCTCTTCCTCTTCCTCCTCTTCCTCTTCCTCCTCTTCCTCCTCTTCTTCTTCCTCCTCTTCTTCCTCCTCTTCCTCTTCCTCTTCTTCCTCTTCTTCTTCCTCCTCCTCCTCCTCCTCCACCTCCTCCTCCTCCTCCTCTTCTTCTTCTTCTTCTTCTTCTTCTTCTTCTTTTGTGGTACTTGGGATTGAACCCAGGGCCTTGCGCCTGCATGCTTTGCAAGTGCTGGGCCACTGAGCTGCACCCCCAGCCCATTTTTTTGACTTTTTGGGACAGGGTTTCCCTAAGTTACACAGACTGCCTCTGGTCTTGAACTTGCAATCTTCTTGCCTCCACCTCCTGGGCCTCTGGGATTATAGGCATGTGCCACCACTCCTGGCTTCTGGCTTATTAGTTGAGGTTGGATTTGGGGTGTTGTATGGTGGACGTGAATGCACTGAGTTTGGGGTGGTCCCAGGTGCTATAGCTTCTTCCCCTGCTTTGTACATGTCCTGTGCCCTCGCCTGTTCCCCTGTGCTTCTTTCTCATTCCATCTTTGCCTGGGTGGTCCCTCCTCCAGGGCTCTCTCCTCTCACCAGCTGCCTGCCCACGAGTGGGGTGTCTCCCCCATGTCACTGGTCTGCATATCACCTGTTCTCTCGACAGCCCAGGAACCCTTTAATGTGAGAACGTGGTCGTTTATTAACAAACAGCAACATGACTTCGCACCTCGTTGGTTGGTTCATTCATTCTTTCTGCAAAATTTGTACAGCACAAAATTAACCATTTTAAAGTGAACAGTTCAATGGCATTTAGAACATTCACAGTGTTGAGTACCACCACTTCTATCTAGTTATGACACATTTCCATCTCTGCAAATGAAGCGCTGTGCCCCAAAAGATCCAAAAGTTCTGGGGTTGGATAGTGGTGGCGGTTATACAATGTTATGAACGTGCTTCACACCTTGGAATTGCCCTCTTAAAAATGATTAAAACGGCAGATTTTATGTTATGCAGATTTTACTACAAAAAACAAAAATTCACATCTTTGAAGCAGTTATTCCTTGTCCCTGCCTTTCTGAGCTTCTGACACTGTTTTGGGGTTGTATTCATCATTTTACCCCTATCCCCTAATGTAGTAGTTGCTAAATAAAACTTAGTTGAGTGAATGAAATGAGGTTTTGCTTTAAAACTCATTTGTTCGTTATCTGATGGCTATGCAATGGGGAAAGTTGTCTTCAAGAATATTTCTTTGAAATGTTTTCACTAATGTTTTATTTAGGGATTTTTCTACTTCTTTTTCAAAGATCTATAAAAATTCCTTTTAAACAGAAGCTGATTTTGTAGTTTATCTGTCCACCTCATCATTGTTTTTAGTTGACATTTTGGGCCAGTAATGGTGGTACTGGTTCTGCACCTGATGTTGTCAGTCTTTGGCACACCTGGGAGCAAACGGTTATTGGAGCTTTCAGATACATGTAGTGATGGTCAGATTTATACCCTTTTTTAGGATATCAAAGTTTTTGATTAGTGTTTCTTTTATGGAGGAGAAAGAAGATTTATCCATCCTTCCAGAAATTACTATTTCTAACCCAGTTTCTGGGCTGGGATTTAGCTCAGTTGGTAGAGCACTGCGCTGCAGTCTCTGAGGTCCCGAGTTCAATTCCCAGCACTGCAAAAATGGGAGAAGGACCTGGAAATCCATTCCCAAGGCAATCCCGAAACAGTCAGCCATTGAAAACCCTATGAGGGTCGCTATGAGTCGGATACCGGATACTGACTCGACGGCACCTAACAACAACAACAACAACAACCCAGTTTCTTTCTTGAAATATGGCTGCCTTGTTGTTAATCCTTCTCTTTATTCTTCCAGCTCACAAGATCTTGTTCTTCTCTGCTGCTCTATAATTTATAAAATCATATTGCAGTTGGCTTGGGTAGAATTTACTTAAGCATAGTTGAGCCTTCAGATTTTCCTTCTGGCGTGGACAAAAGCATCATTAATTATGAATATGAATTCCTTTTACAAAAACAACAAGATTGAGCATTTCCTCATGCCAACGGCCCAGCTGTCTCATTCTGATGCTCAACAAAGATTGTTTAGAGATTGTTTTTAACAGCCATGGCATCAGATTCTAAAGAACAGAAAGCTAAAGGAAATGCAAAGTAGTTGACAGTTCGTTTGTCTGAGAAAAAATAATGAAAGGCTTTTACTTTACTGTGGCTGATTTCACTGTTGCGGTCTCCAAATTTTGGCCAGCCTACAAACCAAAGATGATTCTCTGCTGTGTCAGATACACAATTCCATTTATTCAGATGATCAGTATTTGAGAACTCCCAGGCCTGGATCACCTTTTCACTTTCCAAGGAAACCGGAGCTCACATTTATTTTGGTGATGGGGATAGGAGTAATGTCAACAGCCACTGTGTGCTGAGCAATACCACGTGCGGTTGCTGGCTCTCTGTGGACTCAAAATGGTGCATGTGACAGATTCCATTACTGCTGCCAGAGGTGGGTGCACTGGGCTCAGGTTCTAGAGCCTGGGGGGTTTTAGCCACTGTAGTATATGGCCTTGGCCTTGAGCATTGTCCCTCAGCCATTGGTTGACCGGCTCAGTACGACAGTTTCTAATGTCTCCACTGTACCCTATGGGCTTTGCTGCCAGGTAAGGTGACCTGATACTGGCAGTCAGTGCTGTCATGTTGGAAAGGCTGTGTTGGTCAGTCTGTTGCCCTGGACTTGTCCTAGGGGCTCTTTACTTCTCACTTCCAGCTGGGGTTTGCTAAGCTAGAGGTGGACCTGTGTCATGGCATTCCTTTCCAGGATACTAGAAGCCAGCAGTCTTGGGAATTCCCTACTGAATTTAGAGCCCAAGGCCATTTCTCTCTCTCTCTCTCTCTCTCTCTCTCCCCCCCTCTCTGTCTCTCTGTCTCTCTGTATCTCTCTCCCTCTCTCCCTCCCTCCCTCCCCCACCGTGTGTGTGTGTGTGTGTGTGTGTGTATGTGTGTGTGTGTGTTTGTTTGTGTACATACATATTGAATATCTTGAATCCAAAATGCTTGGGACCAGAACTGTTTCGGATTTGGGATTCTTTTAGATTTTGGAATACTTGGATATACCTAATGAGATAGCTTGGGGGTGAGACCCAAGTGTCAACACGAAATTCATTATGTATGCACTCCTTATACGTAGAGCCTGCAGATAATTTTTTATTATAATACCTTTAATAATTGTGTTCATAAAACAAAGTTTCATAGCATGGCCCTTCTAACTTGTAATATCAGGACAGTGCTTCAAAGAGTTTGAGATTTTGTAGTATTTTGGATTTGGGATCCTCACCATTTCTATGTATATTTACATAAAGCTAGTATTTGATAATAGGCTGCAAGCTGTTGAAAGGCATTGTTTCTGCTTATAATTTCTTGAATGAGGATGTCAAGTTCATGCTTTCCTTTCCAATTTAACTTTTCTGTGAATCGTGGACCACCTCTTTGGGAACTAAATACATTTGTGTGTAAGAACTTTTTTCCCCTATACTTAAAATAGAAGTGCTGTAGTGTTAAATATCAGGCTTAATTCACATGGAAATAATATGGGGCCAGACAGGTCAACATACTGGTCAACTAACTGCTTTAGAAAACATTAGAAGATCGAAGATGGGCTGAAAGGACCAACGGCTGGGAAAGGAAGGACTTGGATGACCATGTGTCAATATTAAAGACACAAGACTAAAGTTCTTCCTATTTAAAGCCCTTTGACTTTTGTTTTCTCCGGGAATGTGGTGAGAGATGTGGTTGGTTTGAAGTGGCATTTCACACGACAGGGTCTAGCTGTGTGTGGCCAGGGGCATGGCCTGCACGTGCACTCACTCGCCTTTAGGAAGATGTCCATCCTGGGTCATTTCCCATCTGCCCTCTGCTGACCTTTTTTTTTTTTTTTTTTTCTTTTTTTTTTGCGGTACTGGGAGTTGAACCCAGGGCCTCGCGCCTGCATGCTCTGCAAGTGCTGGACCACTGAGCTGCTCCCTCAGCCCATTTTTTTACTTTTTGAGACAAGGTCTCACTAAGTTACACAGACTGCCTCTGGTCTCGAACTTGTGATCCTCCAGCCTCTGCCTCCTGAGCCGCTGGGTTTATAGGTGTGCTTCCTGTGCCCGGCTGCTGCCCTTTTTTAAAGTAGAAACTGCTGTGTCAGTTGACTTTCCTGAGTCAGCCTTGCCCTTTGTACTCCCCGCAGTGGCCTGGCCACCCCCTCCCTGCCTGCAGCTCCCTTCTGCCTCTTCCCCTCATCTCACCCTGCAGAATGAGGCTGCACCAAAGCCTTCCTGCCCTCTCCAGTCCAAAGGCGGATCTCCTGCTCCAGGAGCTGCCTCTCGGCTGCCCCCACACCTGTGCTCACCCTCCCAGGGGTTACCTGCCCCGAGTGAGCAGACAGCTCAGGACTAGCCAGGTCCCTCTTGGATTCCAGCTTCCTCGGGGAGCCATTATTCGGCAAGGGGGGCTGTGTGGACCATGAGGGAGGCTGCTGAGGGCAGTGGTGGGTGCACAGGCTGTTGAACAACCTCCTCACCCTGGTTTGTTGTTAGATGCCATCGAGTCGGTATCCAACTCATCGAGACCCTACATACGACAGAAACAGTACTATTATTGCTTCTCTGTTATTCATAGGGGTTTCAGTGGTGGATTGATTTTTGGGAGTGGGTTGCTGGGTCCTTCTCCCACACCCTGGTTTACTCCACTTAAAACAACCACAAAAATGATTTCAGTGTAAATTGGAAGCGGGGAGGTTATTGTGGCGCGAATGCTACCCTGTTGTCAGACTTAAGAAATTGCACGCTGCTCTTCACTTCATGTGGAATCCCAGCCTGTACTTTTTACTTACTTATTTTATTTTGCAGTGTGGCCTTTGGCAAGTGGTTTTAACTTCTGTGCTCCTCCTTTCTCTCACCTGTAAATTGGGTGCGATGACCGTACCTGTGTAGGTTTTGCGGGAGCCTTTGCGAACGTGTGTAATGAGCACAGTTTAGCACCTTGTCCACAGGAGCCTTCCCATGTTAGCTATTTTGAAAAAGAAAACTGCTATTTATCAGCACCCAGGAGTGTCTCAGACACTACGCTGGGTGCTTGGTGTAAATGATATTCCTCTTTATACAAGGCAGTTTTGAAATAGTGTTGATTAAAACTGAACAGAGGTCAGACTATCTCTATCATTGAAGTAACTGGAAATAGATTTAGGATGGGCCCGTTTTCACATGGGCATTTAACGACACTTTACGAAAAGCAAATGAAACGAAGACTGGGAATGGCGGGAAACAGTACTGTTCCTGCTGTGTGTTGAGCTCTACCCTCCAGTGCAGCCAAGCGTCAAGGTCCTGGGGCTGCTGCCCCAGTGCTGAGTGCGCCAGATCAGTTTCCTGAGCTCATCATTCACTCCTTTTTTTCTTTTTAAAATGAATATCTCATCTTCCCATGTTACTTTAGACGCTGGCATATAAGGCTTCACAAGTCCCCTTCTCACTTAGAAAGGAAGCTGAGATCTGTACCCCTTCTTTTTGTCTCTAACACGAGGATGTTGGGGTCTGCTCTGGGAAACTTTCCTATTCATGGCTGTGCCGCTTGATCCCCAGGCAGCCTTGCTCAGATATGATGCAGGAGTCTCTTCCTGTGCTCTAAGGAACCCAGCGGCCCCTCCTGCCAGGAAGGTCTCCTTGCCCTCACCCAACCTTCCTCGCCTAGGGTGGAGCCCGGGGTGAAAAGTGCAGAGCAGCGGTGGCCTCAGTGGTGTGGGTGGGAGACTCTTTAAAGCCTCACCTGTGTTGCTGGTGGGGTGTCCTCCGTTCACACCTGTGGAAACACTGCCTGGCACCTGCGAATGTGAGTTTCTCTATTAAAAGTCCGCTGGTGGTCGGAGCCTTCGTATTCTTTCCACGACGTGAATATAAGTATTATGCTAATATGCTATTAGTATAATGGGTACCTTACATACCGTTGTTGTTGTTGTTGTTAGGTGCCATCGAGTCGGTATCCGACTCATAGCGACCCTCTGTACAACAGGGGAAACAGTATTGTCAGTGCTTCTCTGCTGTTCATAGGGTTTTCAATGGCAGATTGATTTTTGGGAGGGGGTTGCCGGGTCCTTCTCCCAAGCCTGCAGCATGTGGTGTTCCCAGGGGGTCTCCCATCCAGGTACTAACCAGGCCCGACCCTGCTTAGCTTCTGATATCTGACGGGATCGGATACCACAGGGCTACGGCTGCAGGCCTACATACCATTAGTACGACAGAAACATTACATTGGATTCTGGAAGCTGGTTGCTGTAGGATGGCACATAGATGGCCTTTTCCCCTACGATCCTCTACCTCTCCCTTGGATTGATGGGCCCTCCTGCACACTCAGCTGCCTTGGACTTCCCTCTCAGCCATTTTTAGCTGAGAGCAGAGGCAGAAGCTGGCTGGCTGGCAGCAGCCCCTGGAGGTTGGAAATCTGGGGGATTGAGGACCCCGTGCAGGTGACCACATCCCTCCTTTTGCCCAAACTGCCTGACTCTGAACCTTGTTGGGAGTTATCTATGTCCAGTTTCAGAGCCTGTCCTGAAATTGTCCTGCGCTATGTTACAGATGGGTTGGTCGGAGTCAGTGATGAAGTTGCCACAGAAATACCTCATCCTGGTGGGCTCTTCTGACTTTCACATTTTCTGTGTTGCAAACCGGAATTCTGATCTGTACCTTAGCTTTCCCAGCGCGTCTCTGAGGGATTAATATGTAAACAATGATCAAGGAAACCTGAACTACTGTTTGACTTACCTTAATATTAAGAAAATGTTCTGGAGAAGATAAGACTAAGTTTAAAGAATATCATGGCAGTTGTTAGAGGAGATTTTGATTAGATCCCCAAACGATGGGCTATGAGCGAATTACTCCTTTCCGTGGGGTGACTATTGAGTTTTAGTCCTCATTGTTGTTGTTAGCTGCCATTGAGTCGGTATCCGACTCATAGTGACCCTCATAGGGTTTTCAATGGCTGACTGTTTCGGGATTGCCTTGGGAGTGGATTGCCAGGCCCTTCACCCATTTTTGTGGTGCTGGGAACTGTACTTGGGACCTCAGAGACTGCAGCGCAGTGCTCTACCAACTGAGCTAAATCGCAACCCTTCGTCCTCATTAAGTCCCATAAAATGTGTTACATAAATTTTCTTCTATCGGAGTTAGGCAGCTCTCCAAGGTGGTACCCCTAGACCTTGCCACAAATGTGTGGAAATTTTGAGATTCCTCCAAACTACAAATCTATTGGCATTCTCTGAAGTGCATTTTGAGCCAGGGTAGAGAGCGTCACAATGTGAGCGATACTGTAAGTTTCTATACCACATGCAGGCTTTCCATTGTGACCAAATGGCAGTTGATTCCTTGGTTCTGCCAATACACTGGAGCCTGTTCCATAGTCAGAGGCCCGGCCAGCTGGGGAAAGGACTCCTGAAGCTGACCTGGCAAGGATTTGGGTCAGATAGGGCTCAGTGTCCGGAATGGGAGAGAGTGCACGTACCTTAACGCCTACAACTCCAAGGAGAAAGTGACCATTTCTTTGGAAATTGAAGCCTTGTTGACTCTTCATTGATGGGCAAGGATGAAACTCGCCTTCCAAAGCACAAGGAGCCATTTAGGACAAGAACACATTCATCATGTGGTTATTGACTCTGAAAGCCAGTGGGTCAGGTGTCAGGGAGAATCTGTTGTCAATCACTGACTAATCTTCACAGAGGAGGAAAAAGAGAGAAGGGGAGCCGGAGGGAGGGAGGAAACATTGGCCCTCGCTTTAGAGGTAAAGACTTTGACTCTGTCTTTATCAGACCTCTGGAAATTTTGTTTACCTCCCATAATAGCTAGGCAGCGTTCCGATATAGTGTCTCAGGGACTTGGCAGGCCATATGAATGAATGAATGAATGAATGAATGAATGGAGTCCAGCTACCAACTGGAAACACATGCCCTATCTAAAGCAGGCAGAGGACACTCTGTCCAGTACTGCCTGTGGGGATGTGGGCCTTGATCTTTGGATTTCTAGGAACGTTCCTGTCCAGTAGAACTCTTTTGTGAATGCAGAGAAGTTAAATATCTGTTGTCCAGTAAAATAGCCACTGTGGTTCTTGAGCACGTGAAATGTAGGCTAGTGTACCTGGGGAAATGAATGTCTGGAATTTTATTTCGTTTGAATTAAGTAGCCACAAGTGGCATCCGTCTGCCATATTGGGTAGCACAGTTGTAGAAGGAGCCAGGCTCTGGGTATTATTTCAAGTTTTCAGTTTTTAAGGGTTTGCAGGTTAAATTTGGTGCATAGACAGTCCACTTTACAACTTTTATTCATACGAAGGTTCTGAGGAATTTTTAATAATCCTAGTGCTTGGATCTGGGAGTGGGATTTAGCTTAGTTGGCCTCTCTGCAGTCTCTGAGGTCCTGGGTTTGATTCCCAGCAGCGCAAAAATGGGAGAAGGACCTGGCAATCCACTCCCAAGGCAATCCCGAAACAATCAGCCATTGAAAACCGAATGAGGGTTGCCATGAGTCAGAAACGACTTGATGGCACCTAACAACAACAACAACAACAACAACAACAACAACAGTGCTTGGATCTTGCTCCCAGATAGTTTAAGTCATCTGCAGTGAGAGCTGAGCACGGGTATTCTGTAAATCTTCCAAGTTGGTCTAAGTGTATGTAGGGTCAGGAACCGCTGCTTAGACCCTGGGGACTGGGGGGTGGCAGCATAAGATCCTTGTGAATTTTCAGATGCTGAAAATTGCCACTGCAATGTGGAATGGCTTTCAGAGTCTATCCATGCTCAGTGAGCATGGTCATACCGACTCATTAAAGTAGTTGTGGAGATTAAGTAAAACCTTTTAAGTGAAAAGAGCAAACCTGAGTTGAGATGCAGGTATAATCTTGACTTACTGGCTAAAGGATTTGCCTTCACAAACACCGCCTTGCCTTGTGTGGGAGTCAGATTTTGCCTTGGCTAAACCATAAATTAACATTTGTTGTGGACTGTACAATTCCTTATGAGTAGGTCTGTCAGGAGCCTTTGAATGAGCAAGGGTCTCTTGAAGTCATGCACCAGAGCAGAAGGGGCAAATGCATGGCAGACGCTACATATTGAGCTGGGTCTGGAAGGTTCCAGAGCAGTGCTGCTCTCGGATTTGTAGGTTGAAGCAGAATCAGGAATAGAAAAAATCAAGGAGGATAGGTGTTTTATAGCTTAAGAAGTGTGTTAGGCATGCGTGAACATTTTTAATGAAAAGAGCCAGTAAGTTGGTGTGTAAGTTGCTTGATGGTGGAGTCCAGGTCCACCTTGTTCATTTCTCCGTGTTTCTGGAGCCCAGTGTAGAGTTGTTGTTGTTGTTGTTAGGTGCCGTCGAGTCAGTATCCGACTCATAGCGACCCTCACAGGGTTTTCAATGGCTGTTTCGGGATTGCCTTGGGAGTGGATTGCCAGGCCCTTCTCCCATTTTTGCGGTGCTGGAAATTGAACTCGGGACCTCAGAGACTGCAGCGCAGCGCTCTACCAGCTGAGCTAAATCCCAGCCCAAAAGGTAGTTGTTGTTAGGTGCCGTCGAGTCGGTATTCGACTCATAGCGACCCTCATAGGGTTTTCAATAGCAGACTGTTTTTTTGGGATTGCCTTGGGAGTGGATTGCCAGGTCCTTCTCCCATTTTTGCGGTGCTGGGAATTGAACTCAGGACCTCAGAGACTGCAGCGCAGCGCTCTACCAACTGAGCTAAATCCCAGCCCCCAGTGTAGAGTAGGGACTCACAAAACCTCTGTTAAAGGAGAGGATGAATTAGTCCCCAGCAGGTCCTTTACAAAGGTGTTGGGATTTTTTTGAGAAAGATGTTTTTGTGTCTATTCTTATAGGATAGAGAGCTTGGAGAAGTTAATTAGTTTCCCCCAGGTCACAGAGCTAAATGGCAGAATCAGGAGTTTAAAGTCTGGAATGGTTCCTGTGAGACCGTACTAAATTCCTTTTCATAAATACGTATACAAACTGCTAGCTAAAAGTCGTTTCCAAAATGCACTCAGTAGGTCATAAGAAGGATCAACTAAGATCCTGGCTTGAGGGGGATCAGTTCCAGTCTCTCACTTTCGTACTGAAGCTGTTACAACTCTGAAAAGATGTTGGGTGATGTCCTTGGGAAAAGATGTATTTTGATGTCCTTTATATTTGGCAGCTTAACCAATACTGAACACACAAGATGTCCCAAGTGAGTTCCTCCTCCTGGTCAGATTCAGAAAGCATCAATAACTATTTTCTAATTTCTTTTCTGAAAAGAAGGGATTGAGGTGTTTAACTATTAGCAGTAAGCCAGTGTATTTTAAAAGTGGGCCTCTGCCAAGAGGTGATTGAGGGAGGCTTTAACCTTTCCTGAGATTCATGCAATAGAAGTGAGGTGCTTTCCTTTCTGAAATATGCTATCATAATGTTGCCCTTGCCTGGTTCTGTTCTGGTCTATACGAACTTCTAAACCTCCTTTCCCCATAAATAAAGAAAAAGCCCAGATGCCCGCCATCCTAAAAAGTGAACGTCAGTAATTTACAGCAGGCATAGGCAAACTACAGCCTGTGTGCCAAATTTAGCTGACTGCTGGCCCGTGAGCTAAGAAACATCTTCAAATAGTTGGGGGAAGAAATGAAAGCAGTATTATTTTGTGACATGTAAAAATGATGTGAAATTCAAATTTAAGAGTGTGTCCATAAAGCTTTATGGGAACAAAACCTATGTGCTAGGGTTTTGTCTATACTACTTTTGTTCCACACTGGTAGAGCTGAGTAGTTGTAACAGAGATTAAATGAACTTTTCTAGAAAAATTTACCTGATTTCATTTATGAAGTAACTTGCCAGACATGTTTGCGTATGCCTATAATCCCAGCACTTGGGAAGGATGAGGAAGGAGAATCATGAGTTGGAGACCAGCTTGGGCTACATGGTAAGACCCTGTCTCAAAGCCAAACAAACAGACAAATAAATGAAGTATCTTAGGAGGAAAGGTGGGGTTGGAAATTCAGATGGGAAATAATGTTTTTCTCTTGCGTATTCCCTGCTTTTGGTAAAATTTAAAATTTAAATATTCAAGATAAATATATATATTAAAAAGCTTTTCTGTCCTTTCTGATGTGTATACTCCTGAATTTTGAGTCTTCATTTGCTGTTGTTAGATGCCGTTGAGTCAGTGTTCAACTCATAGCGACCCTATGCACAACAGGTGAAACACTATTGTCAGTGCTTCTCTGCTATTCATAGGGTTTTCAATGGACGATTGATTTTTGGGAGTGGCTTACTGGGTCCTTCTCCCAAGCTTACAGCACCTGGTGTTCCCAGGTAGTACTAACCAGGCCCGACCCTGCTTAGCTTCCGAGATCTGATGGGATCAGAAGCCACAGTGGTACGCCTACAGGTAGATTCTTAATTAGAGAAGACAAAAGAACAAAATTAACATCTGATGATCATGGTGACCAAGAGAAGGAAGGGATGACAAGAGATTACAAGTGTGCACCACCATGCCCGGCCCCATTTTTCTTATTAAAAAATGGGTGGGAAGACAAGAATGTGATAAATCAATGAAGAAGACAACACACCCCAAATATCATTCATAGGACCTCGGACTACATACTTGTTAGAGTCAAATGTAAAAGTGATGTAAAAGATACAACCTGCTGCGTAAATGTTGATAGCACTACTGTTCATAATAGCCAAAGGGGGAAACAACCCAGCCTTCCATGATTGGATAACTGAATGAACAGAGTGGTACGCAGATAATGGAATATTATGCAGCCATAAAAAGTGAAGTGCTGATGCTTGCTGCAACTTAGACGAACCTCAAAGACGTGATGCACCTTAAACTCGGACATGAAAGGTTTCATTGTATGATTCCTTTTACGTGGAACATTCAGAATAGGCAAACCCAGAGAAAGAAAGCAGATTCATGGTATTAGGGGCTGGGGCAGGAGAGGTTGAGGACTGATTGCTAGAGGAGCTCAGGAGTTTATTTTTGAACAATGAAAATATTTTGCAACTATTTAGAGATGGTTATGAATGTCTTAGATGCCACCAAACTGTTCACTTTAAAATGGTTCATTTTATGTTAGGTCATTTTCATTACAATTAAAATAGTATTCACACACACACACACACACACACACACACACACACTGCATCAAGGTCCTCGTACATGATATGCCTGCTACCTTGCCAGGAGTTGTCAGTCTTTGAAGCACTTGGTCTCCAGCCCTGGAATAGAGGGAAACCCGACAAATCTTTATACATGGTGGGTCCAAGCAGGGCTCCGGATGCTGGAACTTGCTCCAGGTCAAGTCAGTGGGAAGTGGCAGTCGTAGACCTGGCCCCTGGGCTTCCCGTGCATCTTCATTCCTTCCTCCCATATGATGCTTGCTGGGGGCAACAAGGGAGGGGGACGGGGCAGACACACTAGTGGAGGGTCAGTGTCCTCCCGAAGCTTCGCATCTGCTGCCCAGAGGAAGACAGAGCCCTTGGCCAGACCTGCCATGCAGCGGGGGATTCTTGCCTCTCAATCTTGCCAGCTGTGTAATTCCAGCCTGGCTGTTGCCCTATGTCTTGGAGGTGCTTTTCTCTCTTTTGAAGTAGATATAATAAGAATGGGAGTTTTTAATAAGACAGGGCAGTGCCTGGAGAGGTTTAATAAGGCCACTTTATCATGCCTGGGGCTGGGATTTAGCTCAGTTGGTAGAGTGCTGTGCTGCAGTCTCTGAGGTCCTGAGTTCAATTCCCAGCACTGCAAAATGGGAGAAGGGCCTGGCAATCCACTCCCAAAGCAATCCCTAAACAGCCATTGAAAATCCTATGAGGGTCGCTATGAGTCGGATACCGACTGGACAGCACCTAACAACATCATCCTATGCCTGCCCCTTCCTCCACCCGCTCCTGTGCGTTCTTAGAAAGGGCGGCAGGGAAACCCTGTGCATCTCCCTAGGCCAGGTGACTGCAGGAGCCTTCATGCTGCCTCACCCTGCTGGAGTCCTTGGCCCCTTTCCCCTCTTCTGCTCTTTGGGGAGGAGGAGCCTCCTGTGTCCAGAGGGGAAGGAATGTCGCTGTTGGGTAGTATGGGCCAAACCGAAAAGGCTCAGTGGCTTTATTGGCACCTGCCCTTTCTAGGAAGGTCTGGTGTTTGGGTCCATGATATGTGGCAATGTTTCTGAAATAGTCTTAGGCAGAGAAAGAAAGAAGGGGGGGGGAGAGGGGAGAGGGGAGAAGGAAAGGAAGGAAGGAAAGGAGGGAAAGAAGGAAGGAGGGAAGGAAGGAAAGGAGGGAAGGAAGGAAAGAAGGAGGGAAGGAAGGAAGGAAGGAAAGAAGGAGGGAAGGAAGGAAGGAAAGAAGGAAGGAAGGAAGGAAGGAAAGAAGGAGGGAAGGAAAGGAAGGAAGGAAAGGAGGGAAAGAAGGAAGGAGGGA